>LPNX011155182.1:2899-110242 GCA_001517045.1 Pseudotsuga menziesii | reverse complement strand
GTGTTGGAGAAATAATATGCCTTAGTACCTTAATGATCTACCCAGAAGACATAAACATTGGCCTTGTGCTATGTTCTATGGTCTAACTTAGGTTATACTAATTAATATTGGTCAAATAGGTGAATCTGGCTCATAACATGCAGTTGAGGTGCTCTAGTTTGAACATACTGGCCTTTGAGGTTGTGCATTAATTGAAAACTAGTTCCAACTTTGACAAGGAGCGCTAGTGCATGTGAAAGTGGTTTTTTGTGGTCTCCTTGGCATTTTTTCCCTCCTAGAGATTCCTCCACTCACCCACGCTCTCTACCATTCTTTGCTTCCCTCATTAATGACCCAAGCATGGTTCCTACATTTTCACACATGTTCACACATGGATTCGTGACAGTTTGGTTAGGTTTGGTATCCTATTTGTCAACCTAGGTGGGTTTAGGGGTCCAATCCTAGTCTGAAACTTGGATGCTTTCACATGGTCACCATGGGAACACAAATTGTCTCCAATGTTTTATAAATATGTATCATACATACCTACAAGGTTTGTTGTAGTATAATGATTAGATATTAGCACCTTTCACATGTGCTCTTCCAATTATTTCAGTCTCTTTTATTTTCTCTTGCATATTTTGTCAAACATTTTGATGGTGAAATTGTTCTAGCTCCTAGATATACTTGAGAAGAAATTATCTCACACTCAATTCCTATGATGTGATGTAGAATGCCATTGGATGACAAAAGATATGGAAAACATAAATCTAGTTTATAAAATTTAGGTGTTTTTCAACTTGAGTTTTATTCAAGGATACAAATATTTTATTATTGTATAATTCAGGGATGATTTTAAGGAACCATACTTATTTAAAAGTGTATAAATGTTGGCGAATATTACCAATTCTTAAAACACCAACTCTAAAATGATTGGCGATATTTTTCAAAAAATATTTTAATTTCCAAGGATTTTATATCATTTATATAATAATTTGGTGACTTTTAGGGTGAACAATTTTTACCCCATCAAAATTGGGCGAAACAAGGCTTCAAAAAATGCAAAATGGTGAATATTTTTTGAGAGAAAAACATGGAAAAAATGCCCATTGGGCTAAAATTCGCCTCTAAAATTATCAGTGATTGTATTATAGGCTGCTAAATGATTCTTACCTTGGTCAGAGGTCCTCAAGGTGGTAGGAAGGTATATTGACCCAATTTCTTCCAAGATTTTGGTTTATTGATGAATTGAATATATTTGTGAACTAGATATTGAGTGAGTAGTAGTTTTTATTCAACACAAGGAAAGAATATCACATGAGTTAATGGGTGAAGATCTGAGTATTTATAATTTTTGTTGGTTACATGGAACTTCAAAGTATTATGAACATAGAAGTGCTTGAAAAACTGAAAATGGGTTAACTTCAGATGATGTAGAGACAATAGAAAAATATAGATAGTGTGGAAACAATTACCACTTGAAAAAGGATCCACTTCCTATACTTTTTTGTTAAAGTTATTGAAGGTTGCTACATACTAAGAGAGAAAAATTCATGTCAAATGGAACTTTGAAGGATAAAACACATTAGGTTAGAAAAAGTTTCACTCAATTCCATATTCATCACACAAAAATGATTCTCTATATGATATAGTTATTGTAGAATCCATATTAGAGAACTTTTTGATGCAAGATAACAGCCCTATAAGTAATATGGAAAGGGCACATTTTCCTTATGAGGGGCATACAGCAAGGTCTGCTGAAACTTAGGAATTTTTTAAGGGCATAAGGATGACTTTTGTAATACATACTTCAAAGTTGAGTGCTGCAAATTTCATAGATGGATACCTTTCCAAAATATACTATAACACAAATCTACCTCTAGCAAAGTTTGTCAGTCTTCTTGAATGTATTTATGATATTGTGTGGCAAGTGCATGAAGGTTTGTATAGACCTATATAGAGTAAAACCCGAATTAGAACGTAGGAAAGAAACCACTCTTTGAATCTGCATAAAATTTTATGGTGGGCTTGTGGACTCATGCCTTTTCTTGTTTTCATGGTGTGATTGTTGTTGTTAATTTTTTTCCTCACATTCAATTTTTTAGTAGTTTGAGTGTTTCTATGTTCTGTACTCTTGTGATAATTTATGTGGTTAATGGATTTGAATTGTTATGACATGTACAATCATAACATATTGACGTGTTAATGATATTTCTCTTACATTTAGGATCTTTACAGCACTTTCAACAAGATTACTGCTTCAAACCCCAACTAATTATGATTCATGAAATCTGAGTCAAAATATGCGAATCATGAATTCCTAATACAATTTCATGATTGTATCACATGAAAATGCAATTCTTGAGCATGCTCCCTTTTCGATGACATGTTCTTTAATAAAAATATCCATAATATTTTGGACATTAAGTCACTAAGAAGGATAAAGAACTAGATAGGATGATCAACTGACTAGAATTTTGTGTAATGCAGTTTATCTATGAAATATTGAAGACTATACATATATTCTTTATGGTTGTTCACCCACTTAAACAACTATGTAATACAATAAAATTATTAATTTGACATGGGGACCTGTCTTCTATTAAACTGCATTCATTATCTTATGTGGGTTTGTAATATTATCTTGGTTGTCACAATGACAAAATTGGCTAACTATAAGAAAGCATAGCTTCGAATTGTTTTTTGTCAAAGTTTTGTGAATGCAATATCCTCCATCTACTGCTTTGATATTGTAAATATTATAGTTGGATTTTCATAGATATCCCTAAAGACTACAAGAAAGCTAAGAATTTCCATTTCTGATTTAATTATCAGTACAGTGAAGATTAATAAGAATTAAATTTGTGTATTCTCTTTTACTTGTTTCTAAGCATTAGCCATTTATGATTTAATTTATATTTGCTTGAATTACAGGACTGGACCTTTTGGTATAGAAGTGGAAAGGGTGTTAGGTGGCAGTTTAATACTTGGTACATAAATAAATTTTGGGTTACAATATATGATATTTCCTACATTCATTTTGTTATATTCAAGTTGAAGGTAACCACTGGTTATTTCCATATAATCGATGTCTTTCCCTGAATTCAAGTATTTCTATATAATCGATGTTCCTTTTATCTTTAATAGCCTCTTTCTTGGGTATCATTTTACTTATGAGACAACTCCTTCTTACTTATATTTACCTATTTATTCCATCACTTTCATTTCCTTTATTAAAATCACCATTTTTATAATCAGATCACCATCACACAAAAAAAGGTAATTATTCATAATAAAGTATGGTTTCTTGTGTTTTGGCATGGATTTTGGAGTAATGTTGGCTTCAAGTAAGAATATTTGGATTATGTACTCTTTCATATAACCGCTTGGCAACACCAAGATATTTTGAAGGGTAAAGCAAAAAATATAGGAACTTTGCAATAAATAAAGCATAAAGTATTTTGCTGATAATCTTCAGAGCTTGTTAAACCCCATGTGGTCGAAAAACATAGTTAGTCAACACAGATCCTAACTTTACATGGATATTTAAAGAACCCACGTGAAGAAAAGATTTAATTACTGACCTGGGCTAGAGATTTTGCATAACCTTCATTGTTTGGGGAATACATGTTATCAAGAGTAGATAAAGGAGAGGATTTCTAACTGTGGTCATATTGAAACTTCTGGTCAATTGCATAACATAAATCCAAAGAAGATAAGGTATTTGAGATATATGGAATTGATTTATAGTTGAAACCAAATCCCAGAGAGAAACACCCTTTAAACTCATCCAAGTCCACGTGTCTAATATTTCTAACCCTTGGAGTTATGAAAGTATGTCTCAAAGTTGAATAAGGAGAAGCAACTTTGGCCTCTTCCTTGGATGAATCATAATTTGTCTGAAAAGGATGAAAATGGATGAAATATTTGTAATCACATGAGAATTCCTATGATATATATTTATCTCTTTCCTTTCCCAACCTTCTCACACTAGTCTTCTTTACTAGCCCTATATAGGTTTCTTCTACTACTAGTTTTCCTATATTGACTTAAATCTATGCATTGATATGCATTTCCATATAATATATCGATTAATTTGTTGGAAATATTGTTTTTGTTAGAGATATGGGACTACAACCATTATTATTACTAAGCACTACTCATTATTTGATGAAACAGATCTATTTGTCCGGGACCAAAGAGAGAATTAATTTTAAATTGAGAGATATTGGTTATTTTTGCTAATGTGATTGGTTTAAAATTTATATCTCCTATAGATATCATTATTTACATTCATTTCTGAGATATAGACATATATATAGAGAGAGAGAGATATATCTCTATATAGATATATAGAGATGCATGTGAGAAATATTATTGGGCTTGAATAATTATATCCAATTTTTCAATGTTTAATATTAACCGCTTCTGAAGAATTATTAGCAATTAACAAAGTCGCTAATAAATGTCACTAATTCAATCCTCAAACACATTTTAGATTTTATTTCAGTGTCTCTAGAAGAATAATGAGGGTTTTAGTAACATGGAATAAAAAAAAATTGTACTACAAGTTAATCACTGGACAATTCACAGTCAGTAACAGAAAGGGACTACAACTACCTGATGACCCTTATGAAAAACTCTTTTCTTGTATTTGATCAAAAGAAGAGAGTTACTAAATTTAGGTTTGGTGAGAAATTCCATCTTAAAGATACAGCAATGAATCAAAATTTCCCAACAAAGAGGACTTTACATTTTATTCTTGATGGAGAGTTAAGGAAAAGTATAATTTAATTGATCATCCTCACCAAGGTGATCTCTCACCCCTTTACCAATATGCTCCTTCACATGTTGTGTTTGAAGGTTTCTTGAGTATCTAAAACTATCGCACCAATCCTCTCTTTTTATTCTTGATGGAGAGTTAAGGAAAAGTATAATTTAATTGATTATCCTCACCAAGGTGCTCTCTCTCCCCTTTACCAATATGATCCTTCACATATTATGTTTGAAGGTCACTTGAGTATCTAAAACTATCACACAGATCCTCTCTTTTGTTAATATTCTTAGATGGAGCTGTCAAGTAGCTAGTTAGAGCATGAATGACAACATTAACACATTCCCCCTGTTTTAGTCTCCACTACACCAAGTGAAACCTTAGTTGTTTCATATTCAGTTTGTCCTAATACACTGTAGTATATTCAACATTCTAGATAGTCTGATGTTGATTTCTACTAGATTCTCTAAAGAAATCAAGAGGTTCCCTTGAATTTATTGGTTAAGGAGTTAATGTTGTCAAAATTGTTCATAAATAAACAACTCTAGTAGAAGCATTAGTTGGTTGTAATAAATTATGTAAAGAATTCTTATGTTCAAATTTCTCTATATTCTCCTGAACTTGTATTTTGTTGCCTCTATTCTTTTGCTGCTTAACCTAGACCTAAGAAGAAGGGAATTTTTTTCCCACCCTTACCCTGTGAACTTTTTTTAGTTTTTGATTCTCTTCCATTCTCAAATGTTTTCTTATTATTTTAGTCTTCTAAATACCACTATTGACATTTATGCAAGAATACTTGTCAATGCCAATGTGAACAATGTTATTCTTACTACTTTCCTTGAGAAGGTTATCATAATTCTTTTCCAGAAGATTCCCATTATAGAAAGGCCTTATAATCATCCATAATTAATAAAGGCATTAGAAAGTGTTAAAAATGAGCTAATTGAGTTGTCATTATATTCTCAACTTGTTTTTGTTGATATATTTTAGTGTAATTTACAATCGCTAGTTTGAGTACTGCACTTATTTTAGTCTGTTGGTGTATCATGTAGAAACAATTTATAGAGCACGTGATTTGTGTATCCCGTATTTAATTTCAATACAATATCAAAGTGATTTGTTGAAACCTTCTAGGAATATTTAAATGTATAGTAGTACCTATGATAGGTATTTTTCAGAGGGTTTCATGGGAGATCTACTTGTGATATGTGCTTGAGACAAGTAATGGATATGTGATTATGTAGCTATTTTTTTAAAGTCGCTAGTATGCTTTCTTTAGAAAGAGTAGGCTTCGAGTGAAACTTAGTGTTAAATTTGAGTTAAAATCAGGAGTGGGTACCTTTTTCAAACTGTATGTATCTATGTTTGTGATTCTAGAAACTTCAGGGCATCTGCCAGGATTTATGGATGCTCCATCTCATATTCCCTTGGTTAAAAAATTTTGATTCTCCTAGTTCAAAGTTTTTGTACTTTTATTTCCTCCACTTTCTCAAAGTATAAAACCATGGATCACTCTCGTCAGTGTCCCATTCAGGCACTCCAAATTTTCACATCTACTAGTGCAATCTCTCCAATTATGGAATATGTTGAGTATTGTTGTGAGAGAGAGATTAGATGATTGTAGTACAAGGTAGATATTTTTGACTTGGTTTTGATCAAGGAATTTTGCAAGAATTGGGATGTTAGCTATGTTAAACATATTGAAGGATCACAATTTGCACATATTTTTGTTGAGATTTGTTATAGATTGAGAATGAAGTTTGATAATTTGACGCTTGCACATGACAGTAACCCATTAGAGGATCTATTCACTGAAAATTAATGAGAAATATGATGCATGTATGGCCTTATTGGGTTTCTTCATGGAAATAAGGATGAACCAACCACCTAGCAACAAATCATAGTAGCACAAAAATAATGACAAACAAGATTTATGTATTCAATATATTTATGAAGAAAACCATCTTATACAATAGATAACCGCAATGATAAACTAACCGTAGTTGGTTACCCCAGTCCCCCTATTCTTCCCAGCTTAAGCTTGCTACAAAAAGGTACAATTCTATACAACTTTTTTTTCATAAAAAAAAAATATTCAAATATATAGAGCTCCAAAATGCATTTATTTGTTGTTACTTTGTGTGTTGTATAGTGTCATGATCTTCTTTCTAACTACCAACTTGAGGTCAACTGAATGCATAATTATATGTTTCAGAGTTTAAATTTGAATTTCCAAACATATGTCTACATTATCTTGATTACACCATAGGATTTGAAGTGGTTAGCATATATATAAAGAAGGTCAAAGCCATACATTTTGAAGTGATTAGAATATGATTTGAAATGGTTAGCATATATCTAAATAAGGTAAAATCCATTCATACTACATTTTTAGGTCTCTCGAGTAAGAAACAATATTGGGATTATTAGTATTTCCTTAAAATTACAAATGATGGAATATTGGTGTTAATATTTCCCCTTTCCATAATTCTTAAAGGGTTATAGCTCAATGGTAGAGTACCTTCTTTATAAGCAGGAGGTTGAAGATTTGATTCCTTCCTTCCCTAATGATATTGCAATATTTATGTTTTAAATAAAATAAATTTTATTATATGATTTATTATGGATATGAGGGGGGTTCTAAGATGAATTCATATGTCACTATGAGGGGGTTTAAANTTACAATGAGGGGGATTCAACCCCCCTGTGAATTTATATAAGGGGGGTTCATAACTGCCCCTAAAGGTTTGTAAATATTTTTAGAGGGGGGGGGGGGTTTCAAACTGCATCCGTAGGTACCTACAAGAGGGGTTTATAAACACCCCCAAATATTTGTAAATATTTGTAGGGGGGTTTCAAACCACCTTCATAGGTAAATACGAGGGGGGTTTATAACCGCCCCCAAAGGTTCGTAAATATTTTTAGGGGGTTTAAAATCGCCCCTGAAAGTCACTTTTAGGGGAGTTTTTGGTCTCTTCCAGAACTGAACCTAAATGTCAGAACATTTAGCATTGGTTCTATTAGGGGCAGTTTCATAAATACTGCCTCCAAAGCCAAAACCACCCCGAAAACTTACTTTTGGAGGCGAAAGACAACCACCCTTAAAAGTCAAAATTTGTTGTAGTCATAAGGTCAATATATTGTAGGTATTGGAGGGAGGGAAATAGGATATGGGGGGTTTATAGGTATTGGCGGGGTATAAAAAGGGGTTTCTAGTAAAAAAATAAAATTATTTTGTAAAAATATGGGTTTTTTTAATTGGAAATATGTATTGAGAGGGGGGGATCAAAAAAATGGTTTTTGTAAGTAATTATCAATGTGTAGTGATATTAGTAGTATACTGTAATATCCCATGAATGAAGGAGAAATGACATGGTTTCACTAAGTTAAGACCTCATGACAATTTCTTAAACATGCATGCAATGTCCCTAAAATTCATAATCAAAATAATTTTTTCATAGGATGATAAAATGCTTATATCAAGGATATCTTTAAATCTTCTGCAGAATAAAAACTTGTTTGTAAAACTAAACCGAAGTTTCATAGGTTGCTTGCGTATATGTGTTTCCTTTCTAATGATGATGTTTTACATGATACTTTTCTATTACTTTGACATTTTTATAGTTTACTTTTCCTTTCTATATTAGTTTTTGACATTTGCCGTTTCTTCCTTTGTTTTAAGTTTTACTTTTTTTTTACATGTCCTTAATTCGTTTATGGTTTAATTTGTAAATAGGATGATGTAGCTCCATATGTCAAGGGGTGGAGTGGATGGGTTCTATCCCTTAAGGGTCCACTCAGAAAGGTAACGATTCCTATTTCTATAGGGTTTACTTAGTTGTTTATGAACTCAGGCATGGATTTATTTTCTTGTGCATATGCTTTTCGTCGGTGAACTTGGTCTTATAAACATGGAAACAAAACATCCTACATATTACAACAAGATATACCAAAACTACACTATTCCTAGACATAAGTTTGAAGAGAGGAATAAAGTCTTAATCCTAAACTATACCTTAATCGTATGATAATAAGGGGTTATGAATTTATATGGGCATATGTTTATAAAATATTTGCTAAGATTTTAAAACCTTAGCTATAAATCTCTGTATGATTAAACTTTATGGTATGAAGGGTTTATGTTTTTGGCATAAACATATGCCATCAAAACTATGGATTGACTTTGAAATAGTGTGATGATGGAGGGTTTAGGACTTAGTGTGATGGGGTTGGAAAGCGATGTTTAAAACAATGTGATTTCAAACTATTACAGAGTGGATTTTGATATAATACTAGTGGTGGACACAGTGGCATAATAAGTGAACCTTGGGAAGTGTAGGTAGACTACCTCAAGTGCTCTAGTAGGGTTTGGTGTCGTTCATTTGGTTTTAGTTATGGTGGAGGTGGTGGTATCATGCTCCTTGTGAGGGTTGCGCAACAACATACTTCTATGCTCTTTGACAGGTATGCGTTTGATGCTTCTCTATAAATTCGTATCGTTGTTTGGTTTACAGTTTGAAAATGAATACTTATGATAGCATCGTGTTTGTTTGTGTAGGTGATAGAACATGGTTAATATGTGTGGTTTCAAACTGCCTCCGTAGGTACCTATGAGTGGGGTTTATAACCACCCCCAAATATTTGTAAAGATTTGTAGGGGGGTTTCGAACCACCTTCATAGGTAAATACGAGGGGGGTTTATAACCACCCTCAAAGGTTCGTAAATATTTTTAGGGGGTTTAAAATCGCCCCCAAAATTCACTTTTAGGGGAGTTTTTGATCTCTTCCAGAACCTCCCCTAAATGTCAAAACATTTAGCATTGGTTCTATTAGGGGCAGTTTCATAAATACTGCCTCCAAAGCCAAAACCACCCCCAAAACTTACTTTTGGAGGCAAAAGACAACCACCCTTAAAAGTCAAATTTGTTGTAGTCATAAGGTAAATATATTGTAGGTATTGGGGGGAAGGAAATAGGATATGGGGGGTTTGTAGGTACTGGCGAGGTATAAAAAGGGGTTTCTAGTAAAAAAATAAAATTATTTTGTAAAAATATGGGTTTTTTTAATTGGAAATATGTATTGAGAGGGGGGATCAAAAAAAGGGTTTTTGTAAGTAATTATCAATGCGTAGTGATATTAGGGTTATACTTTAATATCCCATGAATGAAGGAGAAATGACATGGTTTCACTAAGTTAAGACCTCATGACAATTTCTTAAACATGCATGCAATGTCCCTAAAATTCATAATCAAAATAATTTTTTCATAGGATAATAAAATACTAATATCAAGGATATCTTTAAATCTTCTATAGAATAAAAACTTGTTTGTAAAACTAAACCGAAGTTTCATAGGTTGCTTGTGTATATGTGTTTCCTTTCTAATGATGATGTTTTACATGATACTTTTCTATTACTTTGACATGTTTATAGTTTACTTTTCCTTTCTATATTAGTTTTTGACATTTGCCGTTTCTTCCTTTGTTTTAAGTTTTACTTTTGTTTTACATGTCCTTAATTCATTTATGGTTTAATTTGTAAATAGGATGACGTAGCTCCATATGTCAAGGGGTGGAGTGGATGGGTTCTATCCCTTAAGGGTCCACTCAGAAAGGTAAGGATTCCTATTTCTATGGGGTTTACTTAGTTGTTTATGAACTCAGGCATGGATTTATTTTCTTGTTCATATGATTTTCGTTGGTGAACTCGGTCTTATGACCATGGCAACAAAACATCCTACATATTACAACAAGATATACCAAAACTACACTATTCCTAGACATAAGTTTGAAGAGAGGAATAAAGTCTTAAGCCTAAACTA
Source organism: Pseudotsuga menziesii (assembly GCA_001517045.1). Taxonomy (NCBI): domain Eukaryota; kingdom Viridiplantae; phylum Streptophyta; class Pinopsida; order Pinales; family Pinaceae; genus Pseudotsuga; species Pseudotsuga menziesii. The sequence goes on along the minus strand of LPNX011155182.1, from coordinate 99,670 downwards.
TACCTTAATCGTATGATAATAAGGGGTTATGAATTTATATGGGAACATGTTTATAAAATATTTGCTAAGATTTTAAAACCTTAGCTATAACTCTCTGTATGATTGAACTTTATGGTGTGAAGGGTTTATGTTTTTGGCATAAACATATGCCATCAAAACTATGGATTGACTTTGAAATAGTGTGATGATGGAGGGTTTAGGACTTGTTCGGATATAGGGCAGACCCGGGATTTATACCATTAACTTCGCAGCAACAAAAAAACCCACAGTGTTGGCCCTTTCAGCAACAACCTGTGAACAGGTTGCAGTCTCACCCGAAACAGCAATGGGGTGCCGCAAAATCAGGTTTCTGTAAGCAGAAGAGGGATATTACTGTACCTTTAGTTTCTAACACTTATAATCATACAATGAAAAACTTTACTATTTACTTATTTAGCTTCACGGTTAGATAAACAAACAGTGCCTTGCTTAACCATTTACTGGGAATTCCAGCGAAGTTAATATTTAGCAGTGATCTTACTTATCAAATATATATTTATCAATGCATAAAGAACATAACAACAACTCAACAAAAACCACAATACACGATATAATGTGGTTCACCCCTAGTTTAGGGGTTACGTCCACAGAACCATGTTTTATTCAACTCTCTTTACAAAAACCAGAGTTTTGATCTGTGCACTCAGCTGCAAATCCCTTCAAGTCGTCAAAGCCACGCACACAGCAGCAGGCCTCTGCGCACACAGCTGAAGATTTCTTTTATCACCCAAAACCCTCTACGCACACAGCTGCAGAGGTCGTCCACGCACACAGCTGGGACTTAACCTTCTTACAAAATAGCCTTAGCTTCGCCTTAATTCATCTTACATCAAAATCCTAAACTGACTTCTTTACAAGAGTGCTTATTTATAGTGCACTTATTACAAAACCATGGGCTTAAACCATGGGCACCCCAAACCCTAAACCCTGGATTTAAACCATGGGTTTATTACAAGAAGAGGACTTTGACTCAACCCTGACACCCATAAGACTATTTTGAGTCGTATCTCTTCTTACAAACTCCCACAAAAACTATGGAGTTAACAAAATTAGGGACCTTTAAGGTGCACGCCCCAGCAGGCCCCTAAGACTCACCAATGGCCCGTCCCGGGACACTCTGCTGCTCTTCTGGTAGGTGAATTTTGTCAGCGAAGATAGCGAACTGCTTGTTGAGGCCATGCATGATATTGTCGGTGGCTTGCTCCTCTTCGACCAACTTCACACCCAGGGGAAATGAAGGGGTGCGTAATGTGAACTTCTTTAGCCGCCGAGATGGCTGAACTCCTGGTCGAACTGGTGGAAGATACGGTGGACGTTTCGGTGCAATATTCTCATCTTCTGTAGGTGGGGCATCTGCTGAACCAGAAGGATGCATCTCAGGGTCCTCTGGCATTTTTCCTGATTGCTTGTGTCGGTCTTCATTGTGCTTAGAACGTACTTCAGGATTAAACTTCTTTCAGTAAGATCGTGTCTGCATTGGCTGAGTCGGCGCTGGGGGAGTTTCTTCACGGGGTACAGATGTAGGTGGTTGGTTGAAAACGTTCGACAAACCCATCTGCTCAAACTCTCTCAATAGTTCCTAGAACTCATGATCATCGGACATGGATGCAATTGTAAAACTCAAGAAACTGAAAAATGCGAACCTTGCGGATGTGGGTGTCTTCTTATAGAATGTATCCATGAAATCTATCATAATTGTGCATTGATGGCACCAATTCTGACAGAGATCTTGTCCAGACGGTGGTATATTTTCCAAGATCGCATTAATACCGGCAGTTAATATAGAGAACGTATCGGCGCCGCCAAATTTGATTTCTCCCAATGGTCGTTTTTAATGTTCCAACAGACCTTTCCTTCTTCGACACAACCAGTAGCTGTGGCTGCACGCTAATAAGGACATTCGACACCTCTGGACACCATCTGTGGCATGGCGTCGAGCTTCGACCCACGACAAAATGTCATCCACAGCTTCAATGATTCCTCTTATTTCCAGGAACTTCATCAAACATAAGTCCCGACACTCATGGAGAAGATGGGTCGCTTTGCTTACCGTGTCTTTATCCCAATAATCTCCAATGGTAGCATACTTAGGTTGGTATTCTGATCCAATGTTGACTGTCTGTGTCTTCAGGGGCTGAGTCACTGCTGATTCATGTATGTCGCAGTGTCCTTCTGACTCAGGAATATCAATATTGCGCAGATCATCATCCTCGTCAATTGCGAGGTTATAATATTCGACTACATGAGCTTCTTGTGCTTTCCCATCAGGACGGTATTTTACTACTTCTTGATCATCAAATACCTTAGTATGGACCAACCTGATAGCTGCATCTAAAGATGGACAAACTTCATTAGTAGAAAAGGTAAGCACAAAACTATCAACAAGAAAATACCAACTTACAGTATCCTGGCGAAGCTCATCCTCCGCATACCAGTTCTTTTCTATCGGTTCCAGAGTATGCACAAACTGATGTACCCATTCTACCTAAGGTACATGCTTCCATGCCTCGTAGCATTGCACCAAATGTTTCTGAGGGATGGTATTTCCATCAAACCTACTTTGCACCTGCTGGGGCTGATCCATAAATCTCAGGTGAAGGAACTTCTGACAAGATTTCCAACTAGGAATGTTCTTCTTATGGCCATTCCACCATCTAGCTGCTGTGGTTTTGAATACTGAATCCATAGTATCCATTTTCTGTGAGTCTGCTACCTGCTTTGAAAATTGCACAATAAACTGTTCTAGGTCTGTCGAACCATCAAAAATAGGTAAGGTTCTTGTCTGTGAGCCAAGCCATCTAAGAGGCTTGGTAATTCTAGCACATCTATGTACATGCAGCTCATAAAGTCTGTTCTGCCAGTTTTCTAACCCATCATCTGAATCCGTCATGCAGGAGCTGTCACACTGCCAATCCATGATACCTTTGGCAGTAGGATCAACATAATCTTATTCCTTCGCTGTGATATTGTAGATTTGATCCAAAAAATCCTAGTCTTCATCTCTTACTGGCTCTGTGTATTTCTCTCCTTGAGAAGGATCCAATGGGACTATGACTCGCAGTTCTTTCCCTTCGAAAGTCATATGTCTCTTCTTTAGGTTAATGACTGCATCATTGTCTAATGCCCACTCAATACCTAGCAATGCTGGATAGGGGTTGCTGTCATCAATGATCTCAATAAATTTGAAGTCTGCTACAGTACAGACACCATCAATATCTACTGGGACCTTAGGGAATTGTCCTAGGGGCACAATCTTCTGCTGATTGGCTAATCTCAACTGTATAGGGGACCAATCAAGGGTAGTTTTTCCCATTTGTTCCTAGGTTTTCTTAGTTAAGACATTTACCTCTGATCCTAGGTCCAAGATAACATCAATCATATCATACTCTCCTATCTGACCATTCAATCTCATTTCCCTACTAGTTCTCATGACTCTATTAACAGCTTTTGTCAGACCAAAACTTTGCTGAGGTTCGCAAGAAGCAATAACTTTCTGCAACTCACTTAAATCATTCTGGTTTGATAAGACCTTCAGACAACTTTGTAAAAAGGAGGATAGTGTACTTACTTTATCTATCGAAGCTTCTTGCGGCTGCGACTGCTGCTGAAGTTGTTGCGCAGGTGCTACTGACGTGTTGGGGTCAGCAAAGTCTCTCTTGGCTTCCATGAATGTCTCTTTTTCTCTTTCGATATCAAATGCTGGGACTTTCGCTGGGGCCTTACGAACCCAAGCCTTGTCATGTTGTTTCTCCTTATTCTGTACTTCCGTCGTGGCGCCACTCTGGGTAACAACATTAATGGCTAGGGTAGGTCTTTGCTCGACAGAAATCATCTGAATATTCTGAGTAGGGGTAATGTTTCTTTCCTGAATCTTAGCTATCAACTGCGGGCACTGCTCGATCACATGATCTACTGCTCGGCAATACCGACATGTCGTAGTTGGGTTCTGATAGTCTCTCGATAGATGCCCATCCTGGTTACAGTTGCACGGGGGTTTCACTTATTGACCAATATCCTATCACATTAGTTCATATTGTGGGTTTTAAAATTATTAAAAATTGAACCAATATATTGCAGGTATTAGGGGGATGAGGGGTTTAAGGTGGGGGTGGGTAGGATGGTTTATAAGGATTGAGATATAAAAAGGGGTGGGGAGGAGGTTTTAAGTATTGGGAGGGGGTTTCAACAAAAAGAGTTTGGGTTAATATCTTTGGAAATTAACGGTATTCTTTAATATCCCATGATCGCACATGCTATGTGAGATGCTCACTAAGTGAAGTCCCCATATACAGTTGTAACACACAAACTGGCCTCGTCCTCTTCCAGCCATACCACCACGACCACGACATCCAAAAGAACCTCTACCTGATGCACTGCCATGGTACCCATAGCCATCATTTCTCTGTCCCTCATTTTCTACCCGATAGGTGTCATAGGTGCGTTCTCTCATGAGGTCATAACTGCGACACTCATCTTCATTATGTCCTATGGACTTTCAGAATTTACAATAGGGGTTCTTAGGTACTTGTCCATACCTCTGTAGCAGATAGCAGTCTTCAGGTCATTGCTGACCTGCTGTTCTGCAAAGCTCACAATATAGGACTTGTGGGTTAAACGGGTTTGGCACACCAGTATTCAGGTAATTTCTTACCATAGGAAATTGTTCCTTGGCATGACCTTCTGTTCGACATTGTGTACACCAAACCTCTTCGCAACAGGTTTTTCCTTTCTTCATATCACGAAGCTCCAGAGCCATTGCTGTCAACTGCGCTTGGATTTGAGCAATACCAGAATTATCTTCGACAGGAGCAGTTTCAAGCTTCATCACGATTTCCAGAGCCTCCTGCTGGTTGGCAACCTTCTGTTGCATGAGTGGAGTTCTGATATGCGGTAGCAATGCTGCAATGAACCATTCCTTGTTATCTGCAGGTCCAATGGTGAAACTAACTTGGTCTAGCAGAACTTTGAACCTCTAATCAAAGTCCCACACTGATTCACCACACCTCTGTTGAATCTCTTTCAATTCAGTGATACACTGCGACTCTGACTTCGGCTTCTTAAATTCCTTTATCATTGCTGATTTTATATCAGCCAAGACATGGTTCTGAGTGCTGGAAAAATTCATGAACCAGGTCAGAGCGCGGTCTCTGAAAGAAGTAACCAGCTGCGCTCTTTTTGTATCTTGATCCGTAATGTTCTTAGCAGTCCACACTGCTTCACATAAAAGCTAGAACTGTTCTGGATCCTTTGATCCAGTTCCTTTGAACACAGGGAGCTTAATATCATCATGCATATGGGCCATAGTGGATCTAGGGGGGGTTGGAGGGGGACTGGAAGTAGGCGTGGGGGAACTTATTGGGGTAGACTGACTTGCGATAGGAATACTTGAGCTAGAGTTACTTTCAGAATACGACGGGTTTTCAGGGATAACAGGTCTGTGCTGTGAGGTTACCAGAGGGTTTCCAACAGAAGGGGTTTCTTCGGGTTCTGAATCTGTGGGATTTACAGGGGAATACTCGGTATGCTGACCCTGGGAATAGGATCCAAAATCTCTGTTATACCTTTTGCCACTTCGCAGCAAACCACTTTGCTCATCGAAGGTATTTTCACTTACAAACATAGGTTAGTAATAATAAACCTAACAGTATGATTCAATGAGCAATATACCTTTTTCAGCTAATAGCATTTTAATTCTCAAACTAAATGAATTCAAAAAATTACCCCTTGGTCCTTTGAAAAACTATCGCTCGGATTCACTAAAGGAAGTACTCCTGTCGATGGCGAACTCCATCACAAATGCTTCAAGGGTTCGCGTTGTCCAGAAATCAACAGTGCGGGATATCTCGTTGTTCACCCTTTTCAGTATATTAAGTCTTGTGGGGGTCCAATCAGGAAACTGACGTTCTTGGAAGTTCGTCCTTCTCTCTGTTAACCTGGATAACCATTGGTGCAACTCTATGTGGATACTACCAAAGAAAATTTCATAAACATCACAAAAAAAATACCTTTGTAAAAAGTTGTTTCCACTACGACACAGATCTTTTTTCTCTTGCTCAGTGAATTTAAGATAAGTCTCATCAAGCCAATCACTGATTTCCTTCACATAGGGTTTTCATAACATAGCCCTCGAGGTACGATGTAAACCCCTCTTGAGAAAATATTGAGTTCAACCGGCAACAGAACCAATTTGTTGGGCTATAGGGAAGACCCGGGCTTTATACCATTAACTTCGCACCAACAAAAAAAACCCACAGTGTTGGCCCTTTTAGCGACAACCTACGAACAGGTTGCAGTCTCACCCGAAACAGCTATGGGGTGCCGCAGAATCAGGTTTCTACAAGCAGAAGAGGGATATTACTGTACCTTTAGTTTCTAACACTTATAATCATACAATGCAAAACTTTACTACTTACTTATTTAGCTTCGCGGTTAGATAAACAAACAGTGCCTTGGTTAACCCTTTACTGGGAATTCTAGCGAAGTTAATATTTCGCAGTGATCTTACTTATCAGATATATATTTATCAATCCATAAAGAACATAACAACAACTCAAAAAAAACCACAACACATGATATAACGTGGTTCACCCCCAGTTTAGGGGTTACGTCCACAGAATTGTGTTTTATTCAACTCTTTACAAAAACCACAGTTCTGATCTGTGCACTCAGCTGCAGATCCCTTCAAGTTCTGAAAGCCGTGCACACAGCTCCAGGCCTCTATGCACACAGCTACAGATTTCTTTTATCACCCAAAACCCTCTGCACACATAGCTGTAGAGGTCATCCATGCACACAACTGGGACTTAACCTTCTTACAAAATAGCCTTAGCTTCGTCTTAATTCATCTTACATCAAAATCCTAAACTGACTTCTTTACAAAAGTTCTTATTTATAGTGCACTTATTACAAAACCATGGGTTTATTACAAGAAGAGGACTTTGACCCAACCCTGACACCCCTAAGACTATTTTGAGTCGTAGCTCCGCTTACAAACTCCCACAAAAACCATGGAGTTACCAAAATTAGGGACCGTTAAGGTGCATGCCCCAAGAGGACTTAGTGTGATGGGGTTGGTAAGCAATGTTTAAAACAATGTGATTTCAAACTATTACAGAGTGGGTTTTGATATAATACTAGTGGTGGACATAGTGGCATAATAAATGAACCTTGGGAAGTGTAGGCAGACCACCTCAAGCACTCTAGTAGGGTTTGGTGTCATTCATTTGGTTTTAGTTATGGTGGAGGTGGTGGTCTCATTCTCCTTATGAGGGTTGCGCAACAACATACTTCTATGCTCTTTGATAGGTATGCATTCGATGCTTCTCTATAAATTCATATCGTTGTTTGGTTTATAGTTTGAAAATGAATACTTATGATAGCATCATGTTTGTTTGTGTAGGTTATAGAACATGGTTAATATGTGTGGTTTGGGGGCAGTGATGTAGGTTGATTGCACAACCAAACTTTGGGTATGCCCCAAATTTGGAAAAGGCCTATATAATTTATGTGTGGTTTTAGCAGAGGGTTCTAGCTTGAGTGTGGGGAAATGTGAGGTTGAATTGTTTCAGTGTTTGGGGTTTGATAATTTTCTTGGCATTTGTATATGCGACTGTGTAGTCTTGCATGGCTCTCCCAAATGTAATTTTCAAAATGTATTGACCGTTAATAGCTTAATTCGCCTCTGTGTATAAGGTTATCATTTTCCATGACATGTATTTGGTTTTATTTGGATTAATGGGAGATTTATCTTTTTGGTAAACGACTCTATGGTTTCTGTTTATGATGTGTTTCATTTGATTTTATAGTGCCATTTCCTTGCAATGGAACTTTCAACGATTTGACTGTGCAAAGTATGCAGGGTGTAGTGATGTGTGGTTTTAATTAAATAATGTGGATTCATTGGTTTAATAATAAAATGACTCGAATTGTTTGGAGGCCATAAGCATGAAGATTGGCTTGTAGCATTGATATGCAGCCTGGGTTTATTATTTAAATGTGTTTATTGTTTAAAACATGATTGTGCATAAGGTGGTATAGGGAATTAGCATAGCCCTATTCCATCATTTGAAATATAATGTTTTATAATATAACCTTCCACCAGCAACCTAAGAGACAAAACCCTTGATGGATGATATATTTTGTAAATTTATTTTATTCATTTTATTGGAGGTCTACAGGATTTGATCATATATGTTAATGAGTGGTTGTTGTGGTTTGAGGGTTGTAAACACATGTTTTGTTGACATGATTCTTTTGCAATGGTTCATGCAATTTCTTCCTAACACGATGCATTGTGAAAATATGTTTGGTTTTTATGTTTGTTTGATTTTATACTACAATGTAATATATGTGATTCACTTGTAGCAATTTATCTTATAAAATATTTACAAATAGGAAGCCCATCCTTTACGGGATTCGATGGCTGGGATAGAATGGGTGTATTAAGATTTTTTAGAAATGTTTTAATATTTTCATAGCATGTTTTAGAAATAATGAGTTTATTAATCTTCTATTGTTATTAAGTAATGTTGTTTATGTTTGGTGTTTACAAAATCATTTATATGATGCGAACAAATGCATTTGGCCCGATATATGAAATCTTCCACCATTGGGATTTATGTTAAGGGTCTACATTACTGAGTTCATAGATTTGATCTCTCATTTGTTTCTTTATAAATATAAATGGTTTATTTTAATGTTTTGGTGCATAGTTTATATAGTTTTAATTAATAATAGGGTTTGTTGCACCTATATTTGTGAAATCTGTCATTTAACTTTATAAATTTCCAAAGAAATTAATCTATCTAACAATTAGGGTTTTAATCTAAGTTACAATGTTTAACATTTGAATTGTCTATATATGTTTAAATAAAAAACTAAGAGAATTTAAAATTTGAATTCCTATCTAGGAAATAAGGGCTCAGTTTAAGTTAAGCAAATAAGTTAACCCGCAATACAAAATTTAACACTAGATATTATATAGAAATAATTCACAGTGAGTTTCAATAATTTAAACAAATGAAAATCTAGCTGAAGCATGTATTTAATATGTATATTTCCAAATCAAGATTATAAACACTACTTAGTAAAATATGTAAGAACTAGAGAAGGTAAAAACCTCATACCTACAACTTGTATATTATTAATGGCTAGAAACCCTTCACACTTAAACACACAGAATTATTAAAAAAACATAGGTAGTCCTCACCTCAGATATGTTAACCAGATAACTTGGGAACTATCATGTTCCTCCAAACAATGACCTAGAACCATTCCTGGTTTTAGTTCGGATCTCCCTGATCTGGTTCCAACATGCAAGTAGTTTAGAGATCCTAAAGGTCAGGCTTCTCTTAGATGGAATATCTAGTTTGTATAAGGTTTCTTTTTTCTTTGTAAATTCTCTCCAAATATATTAGGAATAATGATCAGATCATATTTTGGATAGAACTCCCTGACCTTTCCTTTGATTGGGTCTTTATAGACAATATTTCAAAAATAAGGGAAGTTAAACTTGAGTTAGATAAAGAATCCATTATGTTCTTAAAAATAATCTTTAATTTATTTATGTGAAGTTAATAATTTATTATAATTACCTTAGGAACTGTTTTAGTAGTTCCCAATTTGACTCTTTTAGAATCAATTATTTATTCAATCTTTTTTAGTGAATAATAACATATAGATTCTTTATTAATCATTATAGTTATTACTATTTCCTTATATTTAATATAGGTACTTACACTTTTATTCATAACATATATAAACTATATATATACATATAGTATTGTTAATATTTATTTAGGCATCAGATAGCATGATCCTAATTACATGGTGCTTTCATTAGCTTATAATCATTTCTTTTACGAAGGCCTTCAAGTGGGGTTGGTCAACTAAGTTAGGAAGCTATGAACCTCCTTGCATGGTGGATTACCTTGTATATCGTGGTATTTATTCACTACTTTATGAGAAGTATAAATTCAAAATTTCATTTAATCAAGTTAAAATTAAGTAATATAAGGTTGGTGTTTCTTAGAATCGTTTGCACTCAACACAATTAATTTTCAGTAACTCCTAGCGTTATTTAGAGCCCACACTCAATGCTAAAACTGGGAGTTACACTTGGTGAAATTCCAGAGCCTCTCACTCAACACTAATTTTAGGAGTTACTTGTATAATAAACCTAGGGATACAATGGCCAAGGATCCAATGTTCCATCGCTTATGCTCAACATCAATTTTGAATGATCCATGGATTATGCCCAACACTTCCAATTCTTATATTTCATGTGCTTAAGAGATTATTCTCAACACAAACATAACATAACTTGTGCTCTAGATCCAACGCTCAACACAAAAATTAGAGCTTGCGCTCAACAAAAAATGTCATCACTGATGTGCTTCAGGTTCCATGCCCAACACTTTATATAACTCAATCATGCATTTAGTCTTCTGCACATTCTATAATAATAATCATCTCAATATATGCATTTTTAAGGTAAATAACATGATAGTCACTATATTATCCTACGACAATAATCTTGTCCATTAGGGCCTATGCCCAACATATACAATTGCTTATATCCCAAATAAAACATATGCATTGGCTTATGCCCAATATACATATAAAAATCAAAGTAACTCATGTGAAATGGGACTCATGGCCATTGTGGTTAAGGTCAAAATTTAGGATATTACACCCCTCCCCACTTAGAAAAACATCATTCCTAGTGTTCTAGGGACTAGGAATGAAGTCATGAAAAAAGGAGGGATAAGCCTCTCTCATGGTGGCTTCATTCTTTAAGGTAGCCTCATCAGCTTCAAATTTCTTCCATTTCACTTTCAACTAGACTTATGGTGTGCCTCCTCAGTTGTACATCTATTTTGTCCATTATATGAATGGTTTCGGGTACAAACTCCCCTTCAGGTTCCACCTATAAAAAGGACCAATTAATAACATGTTTAATATCATACTCATATTTCTTCAATAAGGATGCATGGAAAACATTGTGAACCTTTATGTGAGTAGGTAATGGTATTTCATATGCTACTAGTGCTTTCTTGGCTAGTATCTTAAAGGGTCTGCAAAATCTTGGTGCCAACTTTCTGTATGTTCTGAAGCTCAACGAGCTTCTCTTTGATTTTACTTTTAAGTCAACATGTTCATCTATTTGATAATATTTATCTTTCCTTTTCTTATCTGTGAAACTCTTTTGGAGGTCTTGCACTTATTTAAGGTTATGTTGAACTTTGGTTACTAACTGTTCCATGTCCTTTAGTATGTTTGGCCCTAACATGAGCTGGTCCACTGGGCTATCTCAAGTAACCACTGTCCTACAATTCCGACCATATAGTACCTCGAAGGGAATCATCTTGGTAGAGCTATGGTATCCTTTTTTACACACAAATTCTGTGAGGTGCAGATAATCCTCCCACTTTGTGGGGCTATTCATAACATACATTCTAAGCATGTCTTCCAAAAACTGGTTTACCCATTCTGTTTTCCCATCCTTCTACGTGTGGTAAGCAGTACTAAAGTTTAATTATGTCTCTAATATGGAGAATAATGATCTCCAAAAGTTTTTAGTAAACTTTGTGTCTTGGTTCGAGATGATTTCCTTGGGTATCCCATGCAATCTAAATATATATTTTAAGAAGATGTCGACAATGTGAACTGCATTGTAGGTTGACTTAATATGAATGAAGTGTGTCGTTGTCGATAGCTTGTAAACCACTAAAAATATGGAATCATTTTTCTTCTTTATCTTTGGTAGACCCATTATAAAATCCATACTAATGACCTCCCACTTCCATTTTGGAATGGGTAACGGTTGCAGCAATCCTAACTCGATGCGGGTGCTTAGTTTTGACTAGTTGACATTATTGAAATTTTGTGATAAATAACCTATGTTAGCCTTTAACTTAGGAAATAAAAAGTGTTTCTTTAATACTGATATCATCTTTTGATATCCCATATTCCTCGAGTAGGATTTTTGATAGAACTTCATGAGGATGCTAGTCCTTATGTCCCCTCCTTCTGGAACATACAATCCCTCCTTGGGACACAATATCCTGCTATCATATACCTTATATTATTTTTGTTGTTGGTACAACTTATCATCTTGGACCTTATTGAGCATTTCAACATAGAAACTGTTAGGTTTGTTTTCCATTCTAATCCTCTCGTGTGAATCCGAATCGGTTTGGATTAAAGTTACCTCATATAACAAATGAGCTCATCGACTTAAAGAATCAACAATTTTATTTTCCTTTCCCTTTATATGATTTAATTCAAGATCATAATCGCTAAGGAATTCCAACCATCTGAACTACCTAGAATTTAGATCTAGTTGATTGAACAAATACTTTAGACTCGGGTTGTCTATCTTTAGAAGAAATTTCTTCCAAATTAGGTAGTTCTTCCACATCTTCAAGGCGTGGATAATGGCTTCTAACTCAAGATCATGGGTGGGATAATTTTGTTAGTGTTCTTTTAATTTCCGCAATTCGTAATAGATCACACAATCATTCTGCATGCGGACTCCTCCAAGTCCTTCATTGATTGCATCTGTGAAAACAATGAAATCCCCATTGGGATATGTAATTCATAGTATCGGTGTAGTGGTCAAAAGTTGTTTAAGCTTCTAAAAAATTTCCTTGCACTTGGTCATCCATAAGAACTTGTTTTCCTTATTTTGTAAGGAGGTCATTGGACAAGAAATCCTCGAGAAGTTCTCGATGAAATTTTGATAGTAACCCACTAATCCAAAGAATGACCTAATGTAAGTGACATAGCTAGGGGTATGCCAATCCTCTATGGATTTAATCTTATCTAGGTCAACTATGATTCCCTTCCCGAAAATGATGTGACCTAGGTACTATATATGTGGTTTGTAATAATCACATTTACTAAACTTAGCGTAAAGCCGGTGTTCCCGTAACACCTGTAGTACTATGCAGAGATTCTCCTCACGTTCCTCTTTAATTTTAGAGTAAAATAGGATGTCATCTATAAATACCAATACAAATTTATCCGGGTATTTACTGAATATATTGTTCATCATGCACATAGAATTTGCTGGTGCATTGGTCAACCAAAATGGAATTACTACAAACTCATAGTAGTGGTATCATGTTCGAAAGACCATTTTATGTATATATTCACCCCATATCCATACCTGATGGTATCTGGACCGCATATTGATCTTTGAAAAGATATTTTCTCCTTCAACTTGATCGAACAAGTCATCGATCCTAGGGAGTGGGTAATGGTTCTTGATGGTAATCTTGTTAAATCAATGGTAATCGCTGCACATCCGCATTGTACTGTCCTTCTTCTTTAAGAAAAGTCTAGGCTGTCCCCAAACGAGCACACTAGGTTGGATATAACCCTTCTTAATGAACTCCTATAATTGTAGCTTGAGCTCCACCACTTCTAGTGTCTTCATGTGGTATGGGGATTTTGAAGCCAGTAGTGACTCTAGTGTCATTTTTATGGAAACATATAAGTCTCATTTTGGTGGTAAATCTAGTATTTCCTTAGCAAATACATCCTTAAAATATATGAGAGCTGGAAATTCCTCGATGTGATACTCTCTCTCAGCTTCTGAATCCTGTATTTTTATTGCAAAAAGTTTGTAGCCCTTCCTAATTGATTTATTTTCATGTAATACAAATATCTTCCTACCGAAAACCTTCTTAGGTATGCCTTGAATCTTTGTCTAATTCCCTTGGCATTATGTGCACAAGATTGACTCATTTAGATAATCGAGCATGACATGGTATTGTTCCAACCAGTCCATGCTGATAAGTACATCGTACAATCCTAAGGGTAAAATATTCAAATCTATTTTATCTGAAAAAATGTTCAAGTTTATCTAAAAATCTATAACTATTTATGAAAACTTTCTTTTTGTACCTATGTCTAATTGCACCAGCCATGGTTTATGATATCTAGCTTTGTCTAGTTTACATGTCTCAATAATTTTAGGTGATACATAGATTCGGCAAGCACAGAGATCAATCAAAATTGAAATAGAAGTGTTTGAAACCTTACATTATATTTTAACCATAGTATCTTGATGGTTTTCTTTTTCACCATCGAAAGCTGCATAAATCCTCAATGTGGGAGCTATCTCCCATACCGTTGGGTCTTCATGTAGATTGTGCAAGACTCCATTAGTTTTGTTTTTACAATCTCTGACATAGTGGGGCCATTGGAATTTCCAACATTTGATTGGTGGGAGGGGCACCATTGGTTCCTCCATTTCTGGCTGGTCTGTTGGTATTTGGTGCAGGAATATCTGGCTTCACACCGATCTTGTTGAAGTTTGTGTTTGTTGGAAAAATGTTGTTCTGTTTTTGTTAAGGCGGTGGGTTGAAACTCGGTTTGCGGTTGTCCGAGAATGTTCTAGACATGTCTCAATTTTTTTTGATGTTTTCCTTCCTTAGTTGTCCATTCTCATAGAAAATTATAGCTTTGTGTAGGGTAGTGTCTAGAGTTTTAGGCATGTCAAACTCAATTCTCAATAAAAAATTGGGAGGAAGACATCGTAAAAATTGTTGTATATTCACCTTTTGTTACTTTATATAAGGAAAGTAGTGTATCATATCAAAAATGTGTTAATGAAGGAATCCATGGTCATGGGGCCCATCCTTAACTCATGAAATTCTTTCACCTTCCTATCGAACAATCTCTCATACATGTATTTATCCTGAAATATTCTGCGACAGTTACTACATCTGATTTATTTTACCTCATCCTTTTTGGTACGCTTAAGGGCTATCCACCATCTAGCCGCACTTTTCAATTTAAGTTATAGATGGCTAGACGAGCTTTCATTTCACTAGAGTAGTTGTGTACTCAAAAGTATTTATTCATACCTAGAAGCCATTGTTCATCTCTCTCCCTAGTGTTCATCTCTCCTTCATAGGATGGGGCTCTTGTCTTTCTGAACTCTCCTTGGAGGTTGTCATCATTCCTCTGTTTATTTCTATGAGGAGACAGGTAGTTATCACTAGAAATTCTATGATAGTCTCTTTTTGGAGGTTGAGTTGCATGTTCTTCTTTTCCTTCTCTATTTGGGCTACTGGCCCGTTCATGATAAAAATATTTCTTAGATTTTTTGGTTGAATTACTATGATGTCCATGTAGGCTTCCTCCTGTCATGTTCCAAAATAAATATTCATTCATTTCTTTATTCTCTTTTATTTCATTCATATTATCATCCTTGAATATTTGTAAGTTTTATTTCATACTTTGTATGGTTTTTAGTATATCAGAATTTAATTCAACCACCAGTTCTTCTCGCCATGTGGGGGTATTCATATTTCCTTGCTGGTTGTTGTCTTCTTTCGTATTCATGATCTCGACTGTTCTTTAATTCTGCAGTTTAAATATTCAATAAAAAAATATTTTTCTATTAGTTAACTAAATTTCAAATACAGTCTTGAAAAGTTTATTTCTGCAATGAATGGCTGGTAACTCCCATTAGGTAAATTCATGTACTTGGTAAGTTGGAAAAATAGTTGAGAATCCTATCCATAGGATAGTTTTTGAGAGCATTGGAGGGACGTAGACAGATACGGTGTTAGGGTTTTACCCCGGTGAGGTTGGGCGAGCAGCGGCCAAGTCACGCTGGTCTACCTATGGTCGATGGCCCTGGGCCTCCTGCGGAGAGCCATGGCGACATCAGGGTAGGGGGATGCTGCCTTGGTAGGAAGAGATATAGCGCCTGGATGGGAGAAGTCAGATGAGGAAGGATCTAGAGGCGAAAGTCACATAGGAACCAGGTCAGGAAAGAAGGTTGGCCTGGGGGGCTGCCTGCCGAAGACCACCTCCATCCCAACGATTCAAATCAGATATGAGGCAATTAGAGGCAAGATTGAATCATGGAAGGAAAAGTATTTAATCGATAAATTTAAGGGGATATGGACAAAGGAGAAAGACCTACTTAAATGGATAAATAGTGTGTGGAACCCCAAAGGGAACTATGATCTTGATTTAGGATCAAAGGGATTCTTTAACATTATCTTTTTTAACCAAGAAGACACAGATAGAGTCATGGAGGGAGGTCCATAATTTTTCTTATCGGTTGGGTTATACCTTCACCCATGGAAGGAGCATTTTAACCTAGAGGCAGAGATATGATAGTTGGCATGGTCTAGATTCACCTCTTCTCTCATCTGGGTGAGTACTGGGATGTGGATACCCTGAGGGACATAGGAAACACTTTGGGGGGATTCAAAAAATTAGCAGAGAAAACCAATATCCAACGGTATACCTCTTTTGCTCGGATCTGCGTCTATATGGATCTCTCCAGAGAACTCCCGAAAGCAATAAATTTAAATTGGTAAGACAAACAATGGATTCAACCAATTGACCATGAGAAAATCCCCTTCAGATGCAGTCACTGTCATGACTATGGTCATATTTCAAGGAGCTTCCCCGAAATAAATCCCAGGGCTGGTCCATCCAAACCCTGCCAGGATAAAAATTTTAAAATAGATGGGTTCACATAGGTTAAAAACAAAAGAAGAAGCAGAGGGGAAGGAAGATGCAATGTAAGAAAGGAGCAGGTGACAAAGGAGCAAAGATCCAAAAACCTCTTTGAGGATTTGGGGTCAGAGAATGAGGGTGGGGGAGTCCCCACCGAGAAGCCTACAGCAGATCAGTAGGAAAATCTCATCAAAACACTAGAATAAGTCAATGTGTAGCAGATGGAAGTGACAGAGGAGGAAGAAGGAGACGACATTAACTCAACGAGCTAGATCTGGATGCAATTAAGGAATAATGTGGGAAGAAAGGTCAAGGATATGTGTCTCGACGTCAGATCAAACTCCTACAGGAGGTATAATTTGAACAGGCACCCATGAGAGTCTAGGGATTGACCCAGATTCTCAAAAAGGTAGTAAGAGGAAATCCCCAGAAGAAGAGTTAAGAAGAGGTAGGAAGACGAATAAACAATGCATAGCAGCAGTGGGAGTATGACTAATTGAATCTAGCCAATACCCTACAATCATGGCGGCCTTCCCCGAAGTTAAAAAGGGTTGTCAATGAAGATCATATCATGGAATATAAGGGGGTGCGGCAACCCCAGGAAGTGGAAAATGCTAAACAGGGAAATCAGGCAGGAAAACCCAAATATCATTTTCCTTCAAGAAACAAAGTGTTTCCTGGAGGGATTAGAGAAAATTATGGACAAAATCTGGAAAGGAAGTCATCGCATGGCTCTCGATGCAGTCAAACAATCTGGTGGTGTGGCAATTCTTTGGCAGCCTAAGACGGTGGAGCTTTCTGATTGAAATACAAACACGTTTTCTCTCATGGCAGAGTTCCACATCCTAGATTTGGGGGTGAAGGGATCCTTGGAGAATGTTTATGGCCCCAGTAGTTTCCCTTAGAAGCAGTCCTTCATGGCTTTCCTCAAATGGATCAAAGAGAAAACTGAGGTGGGAACTTGGGTGCTTGGAGGGGATTTCAACCTGATTTCCAACCTTGGGGATAAAAAGGGAGGAAGACAATCTCTGGACAAATACCAGGAAGCTTTTTGTGAGTTTCTATCCCAGAGCTCACTCATTGACCTAGATATAGGGAATGGTTGGTATGCTTGGAACAATAAGAGGGGGGGGGTCATTTGGTGGCCTCTCGCCTTGATCAATTATTGGTGTCTGAAAATGTTATGCATAGCATGGGGGAAATTATGGTTGATGTTCTTCCAGTAGCTGGCTCTGACCACTGGCCCATCATCCTATCCTGTGATTGGTGATGCCCACCTATTGGAAAACCTTTTTGTTTTGAACAATTCTGGCTCAAACATAAAGAATTCAAGGACCTTGTCAATCAGTGGTGGTAGGAGCTGGTCCCCCCCCAGGAACAGTTATGTACCGCTTTCAGCAGAAACTCAAGGCTCTGAAGGCCAAAATATGCATGTGGAATAGGGAGGAATTTGGGAACATCTTTGAGGAAAAAAAAACTGTTAAATGAGATGCACCTCATCAATAGAAAAGGCATGGAAGTAGGTTTGGATGAGGACATGAACGCCAAAGAGAAGAACTTAATGAGTCAAATCGAGGCGACGGAAAGTTAGGAAGGAATATTTTGGAAACAAAAGGCAAGGGTTAAATCGCTGAAGGAGGGAAAAATAAATACTAAATTCTTCCACAAATTGGTGGTCCATAACAGGAATAGTTCTAGAATCCAGAAACTTAAGAAAAGGGACAGTAGCAGGGTGGAAACCAGACAAGAGATAGAGGTTGAACTCACACAACACTTCTCAGATATTCTTAGTGAATATGGTGGGGATAAAGGATGGGATATTGAATGAATTACTAGCTTAGTTCCCAGGGAAGTCACTGGAGAAAACAAAGAAATGATGACCAATCTAGTAGGGATGCAGGAGGTAGAGGAAGCTATCAATCAAATGGCCCTAGGGAAAGCTGTTGATCCTGATGGTTTTATAGCCAACATCTTCCATCACTTCTGGGATCTTGTCAAGGAGGATGTGTTGGATATTGTGGAGGAATCCAGGAACAAGAGGGGTGCCATAAAACCCTTCAATGCCACCTTCCTCACCCTAATACCCAAAGAGACAAGGGTAGACACCCCTAAAAAATTCAGACCGATAGCATTATACAATGTCATTTACAAAATCATCTCCAACATCATTGCTAACCGGATCAAACCCCTTTTTTTGAAGATTATTAGCCCAGACCAGTTGGGCTTTGTGGAAGGAAGAAAAATCCTAGATGGGGTCATTCTCTTCCATGAGGTGCTGCCCTCACTCAAAATCATGAGGCTTCTAGGTATGATTATCAATCTTGATATAGCAAAGGATTATGATAAACTAAATTGGAAATTCATGGAGAAAATGTTGGAGGCCTATGGTTTCTGCCAAGGATGACTAGAATGGGTTATGGGTTCAGTAACAACTCCCTTATTCAACATCCTCCTTAATGGATCCCTGACTAACACCTTCCAGCCTTCTCATAGTATCAGATAAGGTGACCCTCTTTCTCCTTTCCTCTTCATCCTTATGGCTGAGGGACTGAGTTGCCTCATCGTAGCCCAGGTTCACTGAGGGGAAATAAGGGGGTTAAAGGTCCATGATGGACTGACACCTCAGACACACCAACAATTTGTTGATGATACTATGCTTATGGGACACTTTTCAGTCCAAGAAGCACAAAGCTTCAAGAACAGCTTGGATCTCTTCACAAAGGCCTCAGCTTGGCTGTCAACCCATGTAAGTCTCATGTACTTTTTGTTAACACTCCACTCACCGCTCAGAGGAACATCTTATGGATCTTGGGATTTTTGAAAGGTGATTTCCCATCCAAATACCTTGGGATCCCCCTAGGGATGGGAAGGCTGTAGAAAGAGTCTTGGTAGGAACTATTGGATAGAATGAAACAAAAACTTTCAAGCTGGGTGTTGCGTCCCTTAAATTTTCCCAACAGATTGATCCTAGTCAAATCTATTATGCAGGCTATTCCTACTTACCTCTTCTCGATTATGGCCACCCCCAAGTCTATCCTCAAGGAAATTCAAAGGCTGCAACAAAATCTCTTATGGGGTGGTCGAGAAGAGAAAGAAAAATTCTCCCTGGTGTGCTGGTAGGATATATGTCGGCCAAAGGAGTAGGAAGGCTTAGGCCTCAGAGACCCTGAAGTAATGTCTGAGGTCCAAGGAGCCAAATTTTAGCGGCAGTGGGTAAACCACACATTGAATCCATGGGCCAAGATCTGGCACATTAAATATGCACGAGACCGGTCGATACAACAATTGCTTAGATTTAACGAATCCCTGAGTGGTTCCCCCATATGGATGAAAACACTGGTAGGAAAGAATATCATCTAGGATCATAGTTTCTAAGAGATCAGGGACGGCAACAGGGAAAATTTTTGGGATGATTCGTGGAATTAGCCTCCCATCCTTGGTAGAGACTCGAGATGGTTGCATATTAAGGATAAGGAGATTGAGGAGGGAAATATCCACGTGAACTAGTCTTGGATGATAAAAAATCATATGGAACAATGCCAATGGTATTTTTAGGAAAAACCTGATCTCACAAGCATGTCTGATTGGGAGGCCTTTCAGGAATAAATGAGAAAATGATTCATCAAGGTTCAGGAAGGTCCTGATGTATTAATATGGGGATACACCAATAGAGGATACTTTAAAATTAAGGAAGCCTACAACATCAGGATCAGTCGCCACGTAGAGGTTGACGGTATTTGGAAGAAAATATGGGCAATAAACCTCTGGCCCAAGCTTGCTATTTTTGTATGGCTGGTTGTCTAAGGAAGGATCCTAACCAGTGAAAACTTAAAAGGGTGGGGGGTGCAAGGACCCTCTCAATGTTGCATGTGCTACCAAGAGGAGGAATCCATGAGCCACCTCCTGGATAAATGCACATATGTAGCTGCTATTTGGGACAAAGAAGCGATGGGATTTCAGCGAAGTGATAGAAGGCGGTGCCAACCGACTCAAACCTTTAAAGATTGGCACCCAAGAGCTTGTAAGAACTCTACCATCAGATCAATTTGGGATGCATTCCCAGGTATGACTATGTGGTGGCTATGGAAGGAACGAAATGCTCATATTTTCAGGGACCAATGTAAAGATGTGGAGAATGGTGAAGGATAACTTGTTGTCCTCCATCCGATGCATGCAATGGCATGATCAGGACAAGATTATCCCCCACGAAGAAAATCAGATTGCTATGAATTGGGGTCTCTACACATCCATGATGGATGGCCTATGAAGCCAGGAAAAGATATGTGAACCTTCCATCCTGAACCTCTGGACCACTCCTCCCCCTCAAGTCTTCAAGATGAATTTCTATGGAGCATCCAGGGGCAATCCGGGGCTGGCGGCATTTGGGGGTCTATGCTGTGACCATGACAGAAGGATAGTGAAGGTGTTCCCAGGATCAATAGGTGTGGATACTAATAACTCAACCGAACTGGAAGGAATAATTCGAGGCCTCAAGGTTTTGATCAGGGGCAGCCATTTTCCTGCGATCATCGAAGGCACTTGCAAATTCTCTTCCAAATGGAAAAACAAATGGTGAATGGAAATTTTTTTGAAAAAGTATCTCCCTGCTGGAACCTTTCCAGCAGGATGGACCATCTTCGTGCTCTCCTTCACACCTACCTGCCGATTTCCTTTTTCCATGTTAGACGGGAGGCTAACAAAGCAGCCGACCTTCTGGCAAATGTTGGCATGGAAGGGGGACTAGGCTACCGATGTGATAGATTGGAGGATTTTGGGGTAGAGGAATGGGCCTAACACTACAGAAAACTGGCCTCAAGGGATGTGAATAGTGAGCCAGAAATGGCACATCCAGAAGATGGCAGGATAGATGGGGGCAGGAGGCACAAGCTTGCCCAAACTAGACCAACCTAATGTTGTGTAAGCGATTTCGTTTAAATGATCACTGTAGCTAGTGGCTATCCTTCACCATCATTTTGGTTAATGTTGCAGATAATGATAAGATGGGTGATATGTGATAGGATCGTCGATAGGATTGGGCACTTAATTACCATAGGAGGGATGCTACAGATTCTGGTATGAGGGCTATCGTTCTCATGATAAGTCTGACGTGAGCTAAGGACGACGATGGGAGAGCTCCCACCTGCTTCCCCATTTCTTATGTAGTGGAGGTTTGGCCTCCCACCATTTCACATCGAATCAAAGTGTTCAGTCCCCCGATCCACGTTCTCACCCCTGTTTGCCCCCTGGTGTTTTAATTTGTTGGTCCTTTCCAGCGCCACTTCCTGCTTCTCCTTCAGAGTCCTACCCTCTGTGTTATGGCTCCCAAGCGAAATTTCAAGAGAGATTGGTGCACTGGAGAGGTGCCTTCCCATATTGACAACAAGGGGAAATCCATTCTGCAGAGGACCCGTCAAACCACTAAAAACAGCTCTAGGCCCAGTAGGAGGCCAAACACTTCAAAGAGCACGTTCCGCTTGGAATTCGTTGGGAAGTTGAGAGGGTGGTCGAATAATTATGCGACAAGGTGAAACATATGCCAATGGAATTCTTGCAAGAGGAGGTGGCGGACTGGATCCTGGACCCTGGTAATACAGCTGGTCGGTCCTCCGCTTATGACCGCATGTTGATGACTTATTGGGTGACCATGCGACTAGTGGGTCACTCCTCGGTGGTGGGTTAATCCAAGGGAGATGGGGACACAGAACCAATTCATTTCTGGATAGAGCACAACAATGAGTCCCATACTATGCATCAGAAAATTAACATCATAGCAGCCAAGTTGGGATTCTCGTTCCATCCGGTTGATCGAAGAGCACTGAAATGCGCCTGGCCATGGGAAAGGGACAGCAGGAGCAGACTAGTGGATGTGGGAGTATTGGTTGGAGTCTATAACATTGTTGTTTCCCATCATTCCCATACATCAACGGGGCCCATCTATGTCTCCCCGATGGGGACCCTCTCCTCCTATATGGGTCTGATCCTTTCCTTTTATGTCTGAATGTTTACGGGATATAGTTTCTACTATAATTTGCTTAGGTAGTTGAAGTAGTATTAGTACCAATAATCATATAGCTTATGGGGATTTCCAAATTTTATAGCCTTTATAGCAGTTCTATTTTGATATGGGAAGGAAAGCTCTATAATTTTGATAAGACTGGATGTATTGGGGGTAATTGGAAGACATGGGAAGACTTTGTATATTTTTTGAAAAAAAATACCAAGTTTGGATCTGGATGGGGTTGAGGAATCTTCAGTCTTGAGATTTCTCTAGATGAATATCTGCTATGTAATTTTTCCCCTATAAAGTAATATAATGTTTTATTTACAAACAAAACTCACATTAGGTAAGTTACATTTTGAATCTAGGATTTGATACCACTTGTAATGTCCCTAAAATTCATAATCAACTTTTTTTTGATAGGCAAATAAAATACTAAATTCAAGGACATCTTTAAATATTCCGCATAATAAAAACTTGTTTGTAACACTGGACCTAAGTTTCATAGGATTCTTCCCTATATGTATTTCATGTCTGATGATCATGTTTTATATGATATTCTTTTATTACATTGACATGTTTATAGTTTATTTCATAGGCTTCTTCCCTTTGAGGGTCCGCTTGAAAAGGTAAGGATTCTTATTTCTATGAGGTTTACTTAGTTTTTTATGAACTAATGCATGTATCTATTTTCTTGTGTAGGTGGTTTTTGTTGGTGAACTTAGTCTTATGATCATAACAACAAAACATCCTACATATTACAAAAAACTATACCTAAACTACATTATTTCTATGGATAAATGTGTGAAGAGAGGACTAAATTCCTAAGACTAAACTATACCTTTTTTAGAATAATGAACCCAATGTTAGCTACCGTAGACATTAATTATCTCCATTTTTGTCTTATTTGCCTAGTTTCCATATTCCACTCAATGCAAGTTGTCCTCCACATGTCCTAGATGGTCAAACTTGCTAAAGTTGAGTCATGGAGTGCTTGGGAAACCTCTTCGAATCATTTCTTCTTTGTTCCTGGCCTTCCTAGTGCATATCTGCTTTTTCTGCTTTATTGCTGCTTTTACTGAGTTTTAAGGAAATTGGGAAAGTTTGACTACGTGAAGTTAACTTGTTTTCTGTCCCCATCATCCTCCACTCTTTTCTCCTAATAAAAGCATGTATGATTTTTCCTTCCATCACCTATTATCCTCCCTAATTGATTTTTCCAATTCATGAGCTCCTAGACCGATTTGGAAGCTACTTTATGCACCTATGGGGGATTTGCTTAGTTTTAGTAAGCCTGCTTTTGACTAATTCGAATGGCATCCCAATGCATTTGAATATCTCATGTAATTATTTATTGTGGAATCCTATGACTTCATAAGGTTGTCTATTGTACACTTATTCAATACAGATTAGTGTTCTGCTCCATATCCAGTCTTCTTTGTGTGTAATTTGCATGTGTAATTGGCAATTTTTGTGAGTGTAATTGTTCTAACACCTAGGTTCAATTTCCACATGGTATCAGATCCTTTGCAAATCGATTTCTCTCCTTCCATATTGTTACTACAGGTTCAACATCATTGACTAGGAGCATTCTACTGACTGAAGGGACAATTTTTGATCCATGGATCAATCTCTAAAGATCGTCTTGACTCCATTTAATTTATTTGAATGGAAAGCAGAGATGGAGATACTGTTGAGAGTGAAAGGCCTATACAGAGTGAATATGGAAATATAAGTAGAGCCCAATGCATCTACGTAGAAAATTAAATGGCACAACAGGAGGGATGAGGCCTATGGTCTCCTGTGTCTGAGCATATCCACCGACCTCCTTTTCCATCTTGATGGATTAAAATCACCAAATGAAGTATGGGAGAAGATTTTTGAGATTTTTGGTAAAACAAATGAGATGAGAGGACATCAAATCAAGAATTAATTGATCTCCTTCAGTCCCGACAGCTTTGAATCCCTGCAACTCAATTTTTCCAAGTTTAAAGCCCTTGTTTTGCAGCTAAACAGTGTGGAATCGAAAAGAAGGAGGAGCAACTAGTTTTGGACATACTCTAGAATCTTGGCCCTAACTATTCAGTGTTTGTTTTGACCTTTTATGCCACCAAGTTAACAAATCAATCTTGGAAGATTTATAAACTTGTAGAGTTCATGGAATCTCTCACACAAGAGCAAGATAAACTGGTGATGATGGGCACCATCAAACCTTTCAAAGACCAATCTCTAGTTGCTGGAGATTCAAGGGTGGATTCAAAAAGCAAGAATAAATCTAAGAAGCCACCTAAGCAAAAGAGAGACAAGAACAAGTCTCCAGAGGAGCCCCAAGGTTCCAAGAAGAACCCCTAGAAGAAGAAGAACAAAGAAGAAATGAGCAAGTGTGCATACTGCAGTAAGGGAAATCATCCTGAAAGCTCCTGCATGAAGAAGCAAATTGACATGCTAAACCAACTCCTGGAGAAGAATGGCATCTCTTTTCCTGGTAGCTCAAAGAAGAGGGAAGGAGGATCAAATTCATAAGAAAGAGATAGAGTTCAAGCATTGGTTGTTGGCACATCAAGCTCTCCTAGTTTCATCATTGATTCTAGAGCTTCAAGACATATGGTTTCGACCAAGGAGGCACTCACCTCACTTGACATGTCTAAAGGTCCACCAATAGTACTGGGATATGACTCTCTCACTGAAAGTTTGGGCAAAGGGAGGATGGATCTTGACCATGGTAAGTTCAGCAATGTATTGTATGTTCCAGGTATTTCCTTAACCTCTTATCAGTGTATCAGATGACCCACACAGGGTCTCCAAAGAAGGTCATATTCTCCCCTGATGAAGTTGATATCACAAATATCTCAAGTGGTAAAGTCATTGTAAAAGGAGTTGAAAATCACACTTCGAAGGTATACATGTTTTCACATTTTCTACCCTACTCAAACCCCTCTGCTCTTCTAATTCAAGCGAATGAGGCAAGAAATATATGGCATGAAATATTTGGCCATCTTAACTATAAGTATCTTTGTGATCTTAGTGAAAAAGAAATGGTCATAAGGTTACCAAATATTAAGTTTTCCAAAGGAGCTTGTCAAGGTTGCATCTTAGGAAAACACCTAGAGCATAAATTTGAGAAAGCTAGTCATGAGAGAACCTTTGCACCTCTTGATTTGATCCACAGTGATGTCTCTTTTCCATTTCCTCACATGCCAGTGAGTGAGGACAAATATGCATTGACATTCATAGATGAATTTTCCATGTTCTACTCAGTTTACTTCCTAAAACACAAGTCTGAATTTTTTGGCCTCTTCAAATTCTTTAAGGATTTGGTTGAAAACTAGTATGGGAGGTGTTGGAGCAGGGTCCCGTAGCTACAGAACAAGCTGCTAGTTTTGGCGGAAAGAAGATAAGACGGAGCTATGACGCCATAGCATGGTTCCAGCTGCAGAGCAGAGCTGGAAACCATGAATTTTTGAGATAGGAAAGTCAGAGAAAGGCAACGGTACCTGAGCGGCCGAGAAAGGAGAGCTCACCCACTGCATTGAAGGCAGTGGCGGAAGACAGGAGGGCTCAACGACCCTCATAAAGAAGAAGGAGCAACGAGGCTCAAGCATTGAAGATGAAGGACAGAAATGAGAAGCGGTGCATAGTAACCACGGTCAGTGTCGAGAAGCATGGAAGACTGCAGAGAGCTGTCGTGTGACGGGAAGCAGCTACCTCAAGGACAGAGAGGACCGACTATTACTAATTAGGGTTTGGGTTACTGTTGGGACAGGCCCACAGTGTTGTAAATGCAAGACCTTCGGGCTGCTTATAAAAGAATGTAATTTTGTATTGTAAAGGGTTAGCTAGTTGGTTAGACAGTTAGACAGTCGTGATCGAAATAGGAAATAAGGATAAGTAGACTGTTGTAAAATCCGAGCTCTGGTTCTGGTCTTAGCTGTAGCAATATTACTGAAACCAGTAGCTGGCTTATAGCGCATGCATGTAACGATCCACAGGGATCGACTAAGAGGGAAGAGTATATTGTAAGAGAACAATATAGAGAGGAGAGAGATCTAAGAGAGAAGATCTTGAGCTGCATATGAGGTGCAGTAGAACTGTGTTTGCCTTCCCTTAAGCTATAATAGAGAAGCACAGTTCTGTGGACGTAACTCCCATCCTGGGGGCGAACCACGTTAAAATCCTGTGTTCTGTGATTAATTTGCGTATTGTGTTTATTTAATGCATCCATCAGTTATGTTATGCAATTTGTTTACAGTTAATGAATGAATGAGTTGTTTAGTTACAACACTATAGGAAGATAAATATAAGTTGAAATCCTTGGCACGTCGTAGAAGGACTTATTTATGCTTGTCTTAGATAGTTAGTTAAGCATAGTAAGATAGTCTGGGCATCAGGTCTTGCACGTCGACACGAACAATGCTAGGTGCGCTAAGCCGCGGGAGGAGGGTATCGCAAGAAGGCGATACCGCACCGGCAGAGGAGCTGTAGTGCGTGATACCATAGGTTGAGGACTTAGAGTTGAGCAGGAGTTACGTGTCGCACAAGGCGCGGCAGTGCGGTGAGATTGGGAGTATTGTGGAAAGGAGGAAGTTGTGCGATGGGAGAGAATTTGCACGACGTGCACAAGGGTAGAGACGCCGTGGCTAGAAGGGCCATGAGTGGAGAATAGACCACACATCACGAGTGGAAGATCGTGCGGCGCGCATGAAACAGATCTCGCAGCTAGGAGAGCAGTGAGCCACCAGTAGGATTTTCATGGAACCTGGTCCAAGACGCTTGAGTCCTTGGCCAACCCATTAGAATCACTTCGGGTGAGACTTCAGGCCACTGTGCGGTCTGTCGTCGAAAGGGCCAGTGAGCTAGGGGTGTTGTTGGTTGATTATAGTTAACTCGGGTTTTCCCATGCAATCAACAAATGGTTCCGTTGCCGGTTTGAACAATTGGGAGTTAATGTTCTGTTGGCATCCTACCAGAGAAGAGTTTCACCAGTGGCTAGATTCAGACTTAACGGAGTTTTTCAAGAAAGAAAATCGGAGTCCTAGACTAAGCACAGAGGCCTGGTTAGAAAAGCATATCGCTTCAGACATACACGCTATATTTTTTGCAACCTATGGAAATTAGCTTTTCGACTGGTTATCCAAGTTGACAGATAGGAACACATTCAAGAAGAAAAGAAACATTGTCTGGACACCAGAGCTGATTCAGATCGTGCAGAACCTTGACAATCCGATTACGAGAGCAGTGGAATTTTGGCTTACTAGTGTGCTAGAAGGCTTTGTTACAGAATTTGCAGTTGACCAGAGAAAGAGCTTCAGCGAAGCCGAACGATACTTCTTCAGAGGATATCGTGGTAAGTACCTAAGATCTCTAAACTTGTCCCTTAAGATGCTGCTATATGAAAAAGGAACATTGGATCTAGTTCAGATGAATAAGTAAAGATAGTAATGTCACAAGAGTTTGAAAGTGATTTTGATGACATTGGACAAACATGTAGTGGAAAGAAGTATAAAGTAGATTTTAGCTCTCCTGTATTTGAAGACAGTTCAGACAGTATTAGACAACATAGTCTTAGTACCACAGAAGAACCAGAGGGGGGCATTCCTTACCACCCTTATACCCCACATAAACAGACAGGGACTCAGAATAACCCCGTAGGTACTCCATCTAGTAGTTCACAGACAGTACCTACTCCCGCTACATCACCTTTACCTACACCACTGAGTGGTAGTAACCCAGTCAGTCGGAACACACCATAAAGAAATAGAATGAGAGACGACATGAAGCTACCTATTTTTAAAGGTACAAGAGCAGAAGACCCAGAACAACATTGGTTCCTATGTGAAGCCATGTGGACCATTAAAACAATCAACGATGATAACCTTAAACTTGTACAGTTGGTCACCACACTCAGAGATAGAGCCTTGACATGGTACATAAAGTATACTACATTGCCCAAGACACTTGCCTAGGTCAAGAACGCCATGATCAAAGAATTTAAGAAACCTAAGTCTGAATCTTAGTGTATAACAGAGCTCAAGGATATTAAACAACTTCCATCAGAATCAGTATGGGACTTTGATCAAAAATTGAAAGCTCTTATATACCAAGTAAGTTTTGAGTTTGCGCCGGAGCAGCATAAGGAATGGTTTATTGCAGCGCTGCTCCCTCACATCAGAGTGCCACTAATGCAGCAGAAACTCACTACTCAAGATGAAGCGCTGTAGATGGCAATGAAACTAGAGGCTTCACCTCTAGCAGAGACTACCACGGGCATGACAACCCTACAGAACCGGTTGGCCAACCTCACGTTGCAGATACACGAACTTAAGAAAGGGAAAGAGGTTATGCAAGACATATGGTGCATAAAGTGTAGAGCACAGGGTCATACCAAAGACAACTGTCCAGTATTTATAGAATATTTAGCATCAGGGGCTCCTAACCCCTTACCATGAACACACGGGCCATGGTGTGAAATATGTAAAACATAAGGACATCCACCTCAGCAATGCCCTTTGCTTCAGAAGTATGTACAGACACCTAAGAACCTATACTGTGTCTTCTGTAAGTCCCTAGGGCATGATGAACAGGACTGTTGAGCCTATGATCTCATGTTAGATAGAAAACATGACGTGTACAGAGTCCAATCAGAAACACCGGGTCTAGCAGCAGGACCACAGCTGGATCAGGCTTACGGAGGCCGTACAGGAGGATTCAGAGGACGAGGCCATGGAGGAGGCTTTGCACGTGGAGAAGGGTTTGGCCAAGGAGGAGGTTTTGGCCAAGGTCGTGGGCCAATCACTTACTATAATTGCGGAGTTGTAGGACACTATGCTAGGGACTGTCAAAGCCCCACTGCTAGTTGTAATTACTACAAATCTTATGATCATACCATAGAGGAGTGTCCTATCCTGATAGCTAAGATCAAAGATACTAAGCCAGTAGCACATCAGAACATCCAGCTTATTTTTGCTGAACAGGAAGAGCCAGAACCAAAAGTCAATATTGTGACTTGGAGCAGTGCTTCCACCAGTGGGACATCGCAGGAGACCGGAAAGAACACAAGTCAGGAGTGGGTATGCAGAGCTCCTGGTAAAGCAACAACACTCGACCTACAGAAGAATAAAGAGACATTTCATGAAGCCAAGGATTTCTTTGATGAACCTACACAACCAGGATCGCAGGTACCGCCGTCTAGGGGCGTATTGCAGCAAGCACCTTGTGGCGATAGCCTTGAGCAGGATACCACATCAGGGATATGCGACGTGGATGAATCGACAGAAAATATACAATTCTTCTTGCGCAGTTGTTTGAAGCTCTTGAGAAATGAAAAATATATCGGCGAGCTACAGCACATCATAGATCAGTGTCAGCAACCTTCTCTCTTGGGTAGTGCACACCGCGTTGTTCATAATATTATAGGACATACACGGACCGAAAGAGAGATGAAATTCACACCGCAGATTGGCGAGTTTGAAATGGATGAGGTTGTCTTAGATCTAGGATAAGAGGTGAATGTTCTAACTAAGCAGACATGGGAGCAGATGGGTAGTCCTCAGTTAGCCCTATCGCCTATCCACCTGAGATTAGCCAATCAGCAGCGAGTATCACCATTGGGTCGACTACCACAGGTGCCAGTTGAAATTGACGGAGTTCGTACTTTTGCGGTCTCTGAGGTTATAGAAATCATTGGCGACAGTCGACCATATCCAGCACTATTAAGTACTTATTGGGTGATTGGTAGCAAAGCTGTCATTGACCTAAAAAGAAGACAAATGACCTTTGAGGATGCGCAGATCCGGGTCATCGCACTGCTGGATCCTTACCAAGGTCCTAGGTATATTGAACCTATCCGAGCAGGGGAGGAGGCACATAACATGGATAGCCTTTACCAGATGACTGTGAACCAGAACGACTACATTAATCCAACCGCAGAAGGGAACATTAGTTGGCAATGCGACAGCTCATGCGCATTGGATTTTGATGTTGGTCTAGAAAACTGGAAGAATAGACTTTACGAAGTCTCAGCTCGCAGATGTGCGTTTATCAGTAAGTCACTGCAATGAATTGGCGCAGAGATCGCTGAGATTCCATCATATCATGCTCTGACAGATATCCAGGATTTTTTTGAACAGTTTGAGCAATAAATTCCTTATGAACAAAGGATTGCAGCTATGGACCTTGCAGTTTGAGCTACACTTGCAAGATGGTGGTATGCGCATAAAGAGAATATCGCATCATGGGATAATATAAAAAGACTGATGGCGATCAAATTTTCTAACGACAGAGAGTATGTCCAGCAGAAGTACACAGGAGAAACTGATCCCAGAACACACATTCAGGCATGTGAACAGAACTGGTCGGACATTCCAGAGGATGAATGGGTTCACAGATTCATTCACACATTGGACACAGCTCCAAGGAACTGGTACACAGAGACAGAATTACGCAAGGGGACGACTACATGGTCACTTATGACAGACAACTTTCTACTCACCTTTGCGTTTGAATCAGAACATCCAAGTGTTGCTCAGGCCCTAGACATAATCAAGATCAAGATCTTTGAGGACTGTACCATCTCAGTGCAGGCTCAACCTTAGTGGGAAAACCAGTTGCAAGACGCGCTAGAATGCTATAACTTCACAACAAAGCTAGACAATGAGGAGGAGGATGAGGACCTTCGCAACACTAACATTCCGGAGTCAGAAGGAACTTGTGATGTTGGAGGACCACAGTTAGAGACTCCAGCAATCACTAAGTCCATCAAGATTAAAAAGGTCAATATTGGCACAGATGCAGAACCTAAGTTTGCCTCTATTGGAGACTATTGGAACGATGAAACAGTCAGACAGATTGCATATTTGTTACATGACTATCAGGACCTATTGCCCACCAAGTTCACAGAGATGAAGGGAATAGTCGGAGACCTGGGAGTTATGAGGATACCATTGAAGGAGGATGCTAGACCAGTCAAGCAACGCCCATATAGATTAAATCCGTGTTACAAAGAAAAAGTAAAGGACGAGATCGATAATATGCTAGCAGCAGGCATCATTGAGATAGTAGAAGAAAGCGAATGGGTTAGCCCCATGGTCGTCCAAGAGAAGAAAACAAAAGGGGACATCAAAATATGTGTCGATTTGCGAAAACTCAATGATGCATCACTTCATGATCCATTTCCGACGCCGTTCACTGATGAGGTATTAGACAACGTGGGAGGATAGGAGGTCTACTCCTTCAATGATGGCTTTTTAGGCTACCCTCAGATCAGAATACATCCAGAAGATCAATCTAAGACCACCTTTGCAATAGAATGGGGCTCGTTCCAGTACATGGTAATGCCCTTTGGTCTTAAGAATGCACCAGCTATATTTTCTAGAGTAGTCGTTGTTGTATTTAAGGAATACATCCATAAATTCTTAGAAGTATATTTTGATGACTGGACTGTATTTGGGCTAATTGATAAGCATATAGGAGACTTAAGACTGATGTTAGAGAAATGTAGGCAGTACTAGATTTCTCTAAACTTGAAAAAATGTATATTTTATGCACCATTTGGTATCTTTTTGGGTCACATTGTTTGCAAACAAGGCTTGATGGTAGATCCCATGAAGATCGCCATCATTGTAAATCTTCCAGCACCCAACTCAGTCAAGCTACTAAGGACAGTACTTGGTCATACCGGGTACTATAGAAAGTTCATCAAGGGCTATGCAAAGATTACAGTACCGATGGAGAAGTTGCTAAAGAAGATGTAAAATTCCTATGGAATGAGGAATGCCAGCAGAGTCTAGACATACTTAAGGAGAATATGGTTACAGCACCCATCCTAGTATTTCTCGACTGTACTAAGCCATTTCATGTACATGTGGATGCATCCGGCATCGCACTAGGAGTCGTCTTGAGACAACCAGGAGAAGGGGATCTTGACCATCCCATCGCATATTCCAGCAGAAAGTTATCAACAGCAGAAAAAAACTACACCACAACAAAAAGAGAGGGCTTAGCTATGGTGTATGCGCTGCAGAAGTTCAGGCACTATCTATTGGGTGCCTCGTTTAAAATGTTTAATGAACATTCCGCATTGAAGTACCTAGTCAATAAACCAATGTTAGGCGGGAGAATCTGCAGATGGTTACTCCTCTTCCAGGAGTATGATTTTGAAATCATTGTGAGACCAGGAAGACTGAATGTTGGACCAGATCATCTGTCGCGTATAGACTCAGGGGAAGAGCCCAGTAACCTAGAAGACAATCTGCCCAATGCGCAGTTGTTCTCTGTGCAGATCGAAGATGACTACTATGCCGACATTATTCAATTCCTCACTACAGGAGTAGCACCTGATGAGTTCACTAAGCAGCAAAAGAAGCAGTTGGTTGTGAAGGCAGCAGACTTCACCCTCATTGTAGGATGCCTATATAAGTTAGGCCCAGATGAAGTTCTACGCAGATGTGTAATGTCGCATGAAAAAGACGCTATTCTTAAAGAGGCACACTCAGGAACCGCAGGAGGTCATTTTGCTGGAAAGATGACTGCGCAGAAAATCCTGGAGGCAGGCCTATGGTGGCCTATGTTACACAAAGACACCAAGGACTTTTGTAGATGCTGCAATATCTGCCAAAGGGTAGGAAAACCCTCACGACGCGATGAAATGCCACTGCAATATCTGCCAAATGGGCTATAGATTTTGTGGGTCCTATCAACCCACCAGGAAAGCGCACTAGTGCGAGATATATTATCATTGGAATAGAGTACCTCACCAGATGGGCAGAGGCCAAAGCAGTAAGAAATTGTGATGCTGCTACAGCTGCACAGTTCCTTTTTGAAAACATCGTCAGCAGGTTTGGATGCCCAGTAATTTTGATGAGTGATCAAGGCACACATTTCTTGAACAGTACTATTGAGGCATTAACAGAATAATTCCAGATTCAGCACTATAAGAGCACTCCCTACCATCCACAGGCTAACGGTACGGTGGAGGCCTTCAATAAGATTCTAGAAAATGCTCTTACTAAAATCTGCAATAACCAAAGGAATGATCGGGATCTCAGAGTTAACGCTGTATTACGGGCATACAGAACCACATGTAAGAAACTTACGGGACACACACCTTTCAGCTTAGTATATGGACATGAGGTTGTTATGCCTATGGAGTATATTCTTCCCAGCTTAAGAATCGTTCAGATTATCGAGATGACTGATACAGACACAGTGGAGGAAAGGCTAGCACAGCTGCTTACCTTAGAAGAAGATAGATTCATTGCTGGATTCCATCAGAAAGTGCAGAAAGCACGAGAAAAAGCTTGGCATGACAGACACATTAAGAGTAAGACTTTCCAGATCGGAGACCTAGTACTCCTCTATGACAGAAGATTCATTAAGTTTCCAGGGAAGTTCAAGACACATTGGATGGGGCCGTATCAGATACAGCAAGTTATGGAGGGAGGTGCCGTTCAGCTTAGCCAGTTGAACGGGGAGGTTCTTCCCACATGGATCAATGGCAGTAGGCTTAAGCTCTATAGTGATAGCCATCTCGCCCCTCAGCCCTAGCTTAAACCAATTTATGATAGTGCATATGTCCAGTGTAGTTGAAAGGAGGCATCGCACCGGGAATGAGTCTACACCGGTAGGAATTTTCTATAAAAAAAAAAACAAACTTTTTAACGATGTTTGTTTGCACAGGTGATGCGGAGTTGCATCGCAGCAGTACAATGTTTCCCCATGCCACGTACTCAGCTTGCAATCGACAGTGGGCTAGTTAAGTCACTGTCTGATAGGTAGTTAATGAAGAAATGACCGGTATCCCCTACCATAGATTTGGCAATAGTATAATAAATTTTTCCAGATTTGGTAAATCTCTGATGACACTGGTGCCCGGATATGCACGTTTTGAGGGACACGTGATCAGATCTCAGCAATTATGGCGGATCAGAATGACAGGTAGGGTCTCATCCAAGTAATTATGACGACCAACGGGTTTGACCCAGGATGACCGTTGCGTCCGGTAGTATGCCTTCGGCATAAAAGAAGACATCCTTCAGGTAGGAAGGGTACAGTTGCCAAATCTCGAGAGCTATACAGGGCAGTGCTAAGTGTCCCCTGTGCAGAGCCAATTAAGTTACAGAGTACAGTGACTTCCAGAGTTCGAAGCCATTGCACGCCCAGCGTATTGAGCCAAGTGGATTCTGACTGAGGCCGAACCTATAGAAGCGAAGTTTGGAAAGAACGTACTGGCCGTGCGTTCGCCATGGTGACGCCACCCAAGGTTGTGAAACTAGAGACATCGCAGGACAGACAGCCACTAAGGATGAGGAGTCAAGCACCAGAAGTAGAAGTTGTCACCAAAGTCTCTGCTAAGGAGAAGAAGAACGCCGAGCTGATCACTGAAGATAAGAAAGCAGAGTAGAAGAATGAGAAGAAATCTCCTGTCATAAAGAAAGTAAAAATCAGAAAAAGAAGGCAATGGGAGAAAGTCGCTGACCTATCTGATCAGCTAAGAGAAACACGAAAGATTGCGGAAGTACTGAAACAGAAACTTGAGTATCGGAGGCAGCATTTGGACCTAGAGCACTTCGAAGAGAAGAGAAGTGGAAGAGGACTGCAAACCCAGCGGAGGGGAGACTTCCAAAACGAGGACAAAGGCTTGCTCTCAGACCAGAGCTCATGGTTTGCTTCTCTTTCATACACAAGGCTCCAAACTAAATGAAATGTTTGAGAAGGAAGGAAGATACAGATTTTCCTTGTGATAAAAGTTATAACCCAGATAAAAAGGAAAGGATATCTGTGGAGCACTTCTCAAACACTAGAGAATTCTCAAAGGAGAACGAGTGAAGAGAGAGAAACCGTGACTATGGGCAGAAAGGATAAGAGAGCCCAGCGAACTAAGTTACCAAAATTCCAAGAGAACGTGTCGAGGTAATGAAGAAAGAAGTCGCAGGAATTTGGGACAAGATACAACGCACTTCACAAGAGGCAAAGGAGAAGCTACGGCAGGAGAAGCCCACTGGTAGTGGCTTGAGGGTGAGCCACAAGTAAGTGTTAGGGGACTGTTAGATCAGGGTCCCACAGCTATAGAAGAAGCTTCTAGTTTCGGCGGAAAGATAAGTTTTGGCGGAAAGAAGATAAGACGGAGCTATGACGCCGTAGCACGGTTCCAGCTACAGAGCAAAGCCGAAAACCATGACTTTTTGAGATAGGAAAGTCAGAGAAAGGCAATGGTACCTGAGCGGCCAAGAAAGGAGAGCTCACCCACTGCATTGAAGGCAGTGGCGGAAGACAGGAGGGCTCAGCAACCCTCATAAAGAAGAAGGAGCAATGAGGCTCAAGCATTGAAGACGAAGGACAGAAATGAGAAGCGGTGCATAGTACCCATGGTCAGTGCTGGGAAGCATGGAAGACTGCAGAGAGCTGTGGTGTGACGGGAAGTGGCTACCTCAAGGACAGAGAGGACCGACTGTCACTAATTAGGGTTTGGGTTAATGTTGGGACAGGCCCACAGTGTTGTAAATGCAAGACCTTCGGGTTGCTTATAAAAGAATGTAATTTTGTATTGTAAAGGGTTAGCTAGTTGCTTAGACAGTTAGACAGTCGTGATTGAAATAGGCAATAAGGATAAGTAGACTGTTGTAAAAGCCGAGCTCTGGTTCTGGTCTTAGCTGTAGCAATCTTACTGAAACTAGTAGCTAGCTTATAGCGCATGCATGTAACGATCCACAGGGATCGACTGAGAGGGAAGAGTATATTGTAAGAGAACAATATAGAGAGGAGAGAGATCTAAGAGAGAAGAAATTGAGCTGCATATGAGGTGCAGCAGAACTGTGTTTGCCTTCCCTTAAGCTATAATAGAGAAGCACAGTTCTGTGGACGTAACTCCCATCCTGGGGGTGAACCACGTTAAAATCCTGTGTTCTGTGATTGATTTGCATATTGTGTTTATTTCCTGCATCCATCAGTTATGTTATGCAATTTGTTTACAGTTAATGAATGAATGAGTTGTTTAGTTACAGCACTACAGGAAGATAAATATAAGTTGAAATCCTTGGCACGTCGTAGAAAGACTTATTTATGCTTGCCTTAGATAGTTAGTTAAGCACAGTAAGACAGTCTGGGCATCAGGTCTTGCGTGTCGAAACGAACAACGCTAGGTGCGCTAAGCCGTGGGAGGAGGGTATCGCAAGAAGGCGATACCGCACCGGCAGAGGAGCTGCGATGCGCGATATTGTAGGTTGAGGACTTAGAGTTGAGCAAGAGTTACGTGTCGCACAGGGCGCGGTGGTGCGGTGAGATTGGGAGTATTGTGGAAAGGAGGAAGTTGTGCGACGGGAGAGAATCTGCACGACATGCGCAAGGGTAGAGACGCCATGGCTAGAAGGGCCATGAGTGGAGAATAGACCGCACATCGTGAGTGGAATATCGCG
Organism: Pseudotsuga menziesii; assembly: GCA_001517045.1. Taxonomy (NCBI): domain Eukaryota; kingdom Viridiplantae; phylum Streptophyta; class Pinopsida; order Pinales; family Pinaceae; genus Pseudotsuga; species Pseudotsuga menziesii. The sequence continues at coordinate 62,734 of LPNX011155182.1, read as the reverse complement.
CGGCGCGCAGGAAAGACATCTCGCAGCTAGGAGAGCGGTGAGCCACCAGTAGGATTGCCATGGAACCTGGTCCAAGACGCTTGAGTCCTTGGCCAACCCATTAGAATCACTTCGGGTGAGACTTCAGGCCACTGTGCGGTCTGTCGCCGAAAGGGCCAGTGAGCTAGGGGTGTTGTTGGTTTATTATTGTAAACCCGGGTCTGCCCACGCAATCAACAGGAGGAAACTCAAGGTCCTCAGATCTGACAATGGTGGTGAGTATGTCAAGTATGATTTCATTCAATATTGTGTAGATATAGGTATTCATATGCAGCATTATATCCCTTACACACCACAGCAAAATGGTGTTACTGAGAGGAAGAACAGATCACTAAAAGAGATGGCAACCTGCATGATGGAGGCTAAGACATTGCCACCAAAGTTTTCGGCCAAATATATAAATTGTGTAGCCTATATCCACAATAGGGTGCCTTATAAATAGCTTGATGGTATGACTCCTTTCGAATCATGGAGTGGGAACAAGCCAGATATGACCCATTTTAGGATTTTTGGCTCAAGGGCTTGGGATAGAATTCCAAGGGAAAAGAGGAAGCCTTTGCAGCCCCAAAGCCAAGAGTGCCTATTTATTGGGTACTCTGAATATTCAAAAGGATACAAGATGATAAAATTGAGCACAAACAAATCTTTCATTGAAAGGAGTGCTCAGTTCCAAGAAGAGTCTTTAGCAGCAGTTGAAGTTGGAGACTCTTGTTCACCACAAGAACCACTGATTGTAAGTGAAGAGATAAATGAGTTTGCTGATTCTGATATGTCTGATAATGATTATTTAATTTCATATCCTATCATTCCTACAATACCAAAATGGGCAGCGAAAAACTTTCATGCAGCTGGGGAACTAGCTAGAAATCCTAGTGATTCTAGGAGGACTAGATCTCAGTTTGAGTGTGCCCTGTGTATGAAATACCCTTTGTTTGTAGAGAAATGATATGTGATGGTTGAATCAGAACCATAGACATATGGATATGCATCACATGATCCAATATGGAAAACATCCATGAAAGAAGAATTCATCTCACTCCAGAAGAACAACACTTGGGAGCTGGTTGATATTCCCCCAGGGAGGAAGCTAGTTCAATGTAAGTGGTTTTTAAAAACCAAGTTTTTTTCTGATGGTTCACCTTTGAAATGTAAGGCAATATTGGTAGCGAATGGCTACTCACAGGTACATGGCATCGACTATAATGAGATGGACTCCATCAGGCTAGCCTTAGCCATTGTAGCTTCGAAGCAGTGGGAAGTACATCACATGGATGTGAAGTGTGCTTCCTGAATGGAGATATTATTGAAGATATTTAAATGCCACAGACTCAAGGCTTTGTTACTAACACATCTCTTGTGTTCAGGTTAAAGAAATCATTGTATGGGCTTAAGCAATCCCCAAGGGCTTGGTATGCCAAGATTGATGGCTTTCTGCTATCATTGAATTTTGTTTGATGCAAGTCTGATCCTAATGTTTATTTGAAGATGATTCATGGTTATTTAATGATTATTGTCTTGTATGTAGATGACCTTCTCATTACAGGAAGCTCAAAGGATGAAATTGCCTCTTTGAAGGGTGCAATGAACCATGCATTTTCTATGACTGATTTGTGGTTATTGAGCCAATTCTTGGGTCTCAAGATTTCTCAAACCAAACATGGAATAAAAGTACATAATTACAAGTATGATTTGGATTTGCTGAACAAGTTCAACATGAAATATTGCAATCCAAGCAAGACTCCCTTCCTTTCAGGAGTTAAGCTTGAAGAAGCAGATTCTTCACCTATAGTAAATAATAAAGTGTATAGGAAACTGATTGGGTGTTTGTTGTACCTTACACATACTTGACCTGATATTTATTATGTAGTAAGTGTGGCTTAAAAATACATGGATCAGCCTCATGAGATCCTTTGGAGAGAATCCAAAAGGATCCTTAACTTTGTTCAGGGAACAAGGACTCATGGGATCTTCTACAAAGCTAAATCTGATCTTGATTTGATTGGGTTTACTGACAGTGATTGGGAAAATGAAAACATAGATTGAAAGTCAACATAAGGATATCTGTTCATGCCTACTGAAGGACCAATCATCTTTTCAAGCAAGAAACAGAGTACCATTGCACTCTCATTTACAGAAGCAGAGTACAAAGGAGTTGTAAATGCAGCAACTCAATGTTTATGGCTCCAAGGGTTACTTGGTGAATGTGGCTTCAAATCAGAATACTCAACTACTATATATTGTGATAATCGGAGTACCATTCAAATATGTAATGATCCAGTTCAGAGACAGAGAACCAAACACATTGAGATCCATATGCACTACATCAGACAGCTTGTGCATGATGGCACCATTTACCTACTCTTCTGTTCATCTTCAGAACAAGTAGTAGACATCTTCACCAATGTTTTTTGTGAGAATACTTTCAGCAATCTCAAATCACTGCTAGGGATTGCTGATCATGCTATGAAGCATGATTGATGACAATATTTTTCAAATTTTGTTTTACTATCCATGTTTAAGGGAGGATTTTTCCCACTAGGTTTTTTCCTCTTTCCTTGGTTAAATGGACATGCAGTATGTATAGGGTGACTAAGCCTTTTTTCTAGGCCCTATTATTTTCTGATATTTTACTCATAAGTTAGGATTAATGGGGGGTGTTCGAATAATCAACCCATAGTTAGCTACCTTAGACATTAATTATCTCCATTTTTGTCTTATTTGCCTAGTTTCCATATTCCACTCTATGCAAGTTGTCCTCCACATTTCCTAGATGGTCAAACTTGATAAAACTGAGTCATGAAGCACTTGGGAAACCTCTTGGAATCATTTCTACTTTATTCCTAGCCTTCCTAGTGCATATCTACTTTTTCTGCTTTATAGCTGTTTTTACTGAGTTTTAAGGCAATTGGGAAAGTTTGACTAGGTGAAGTTAACTTGTTTTTCATCCCCATCATCCTCCACTCTTTTATCCTAATAAAAGAATGTATGAGTTTTCCTTTCATCACCTATTATCCTCCCTAATTTATTTTTCCAATTCGTGAGCTCCTAAACAGATTTGGAAGCTGCTTTATGCACCTATGGGGGATTTGCTTAGTTTTAGTAAGCCTGCTTTTGACTAATTTGAATAGCATCCCAATGCATTTGAATATATCATGTAATTATTTATTGTGGAATCATATGACTTCACAAGGTTGAATATTGTACACTTATTCAATATAGATTAGTGTTCTGCTCCATATCTAGTCTCCTTTATGTGTAATTTGCATGTGTAATTGGCAATTTTTGTGAGTGTAATTGTTATAACACTTGGGTTCAATTTCGACAACTTTAATCCTATGGTAAGAAGGGGTTATGAAATTATATGCATTTATTTTTATAAACTAGTTTATAAGGTTTTAAAACCTTATATATAACTCTTTGTATCCTTTAACTTTATGGTGTTAATGGTTTATGTTTATGGCATAAAAATATGCCAGCGAAACTATGGATCGAATTTGCAATAGTGTAATGATGGAGAGTTTAATAATTAGGTTGATTTTGTTTGTAAGAGATGGTAGAAACAACATGATTTAAAACTATAGCATAGTGGTTTTTTATTTTCATGCTAGTGGTGGATAGGGTGGTGTAATAAATGAGCCTTGGGAAGTGTAAGAAGAATGCCTCAAGCGTTGTTGTAGGGTTTGGTGTCGTTCATAGAATTTTTCTTTATGGTGGAGGTGGGGTCTCATACTCTTGGTGAAGGATACACAACCATAATAATTCTACGCTCTTCAACAGGTATGCGTTCGATGCTGGTCTATACATTTGTATTGTTGTTCAATTTACAATTTTGCAATGCATAATTCTGATAGCATCGTGCTTGTTTATGCATTTGACAGAGCATGGTTACTCTGTGTGGATTAGGGGTAGTGATGTAGGTTTCTTGTGCAACCAAACTACAAGTAAGCCCCAAATTTTGTAAAGGCCTATATAATAGTTGTGTGTTTTTAGCAAAGGGTTATAGCTTGGGTGTGGGGAAATGTGAGGCTGAACCGTTTCATTGTTTGGGGTTTGATAATTTTCTTGGAATTTGTATATACAATAGTGTATTCTTTAATAGCTACATCAAATGTAATTTTCAATATGTATTGACTATTAATAGCTCAATTCGGCTCTGCGTATAAGGTTATCATTTTGCACGACATGTATTTTGTTTTAATTTGCTTAATGGAAACTCTTTGTTTTGCATAAACGACTTTGTGGTTCCTATTTATGATGTGTTTGATTTGATTTTACAGTTCCATTTCTCTGCAATGGCACATTTGATGATTTGACTATGTAAAGTATGCGTGGGGTAGGAGCGTGTGGTTTTAACTAAATAATGTGGATGCATTGGTTTGTTAATAAAATGGCTGGGTTTGTTTGGCGGCCGTTGGCATGAAGCTTGGCTTATAACATTGATACAAATCCTGGCTTTATTATTTAAATGTGTTTATTATTTAAAATGTGACTGTGCATAAGGTGGTATACATAATTAACATATCTTTGTTCCGTCTTTTTAAATACAATGTTTTATAATAAAACCTACCACGGGCAGCCCTAAAACCTTGATGGGTGATATAGTTTGTAAATTTATTTTATTAGTTTTATTTGAGTCCTATAGTATTTGATCATGGAAGGTAATGAATTTGTATTGCAGTTTGAGGTTTGTAAACCCATGTTTCATAAACATAATTCATTTTTAATGGTTCATGTGATTTCTTCCTAACGCGATGCGTTGGAAAAAATTGTTTGGTTTGGATGTTTTGTTTGAGTTTATACTACAATGTATTAGATGTGATTCACTGGTATATATTTGTCTTATAAAATATTTACAGACAGGGAGTCCAACCTTTATAGGATTCGATGGCTGGGATGGGCTGGGTGTATTAAGGTTTTTAGAAATGTTTTAATATTTTCATAGCATGGTTTGGAAATAATGAAGTTATTAATCTTCTATTGTTCTTAAGTAATGTTGTTTATGTTTGGTGTTTTAAGCATATTTATAAGATGGGAACAAATGTGTTTGGATGACAATATGAAATTTTCCAACGCTGGGATTTATGCTGAGGGTTTGAATTAATGAGTTCAAAGATTCAATCTATGGTCTATTTATTTATAAATATGAATGGTTTATTTTAATGTTTTGGTGCAAGTTTATATAATATTTAGTTTTTAAGGAATAAATGAGTTTATTTAGTTTTAATTAATATTAGGGTTTATTCTACCTAGATTTGTGAAATCTCTCATTTAACTTTATAAATTTCTCGAGTAATTAATCCATCTAACAACTAGGGTTTTAATCTAAGTTACCATGTTTAATATTTGAACTGTATATATATGTTTAACTTGGAAACTAAGAGAATTTAAACTTTAAATTTTTATCTAGGAAATAAGGGCTCGGTTTAAGTTAAGCAAATAAATTAACCTACAATATAAAATTTAACCCTAGAGATTATATAGATATAATTCAAACTAAATTTTAATATTTTTTACAAATAGAAATCTAGTTGAAGCATGTATTCAATATGCATATTTCCAAATCAAGATTATAAACACTACTTAGTAAAATATGTAAGAACTAGAGAAGTTAAAAACCTCATACCTGTAACCTGCAGTTTATTAATTCCTAGAAACCTTGCACACTTACACAAACAGAATTAATAAAAAAAAATTAGCTAGTCCTAACCTCAAATATGTTAACTCAAATCTGTTAACCTCAAATCCTTTTACTCAAATTTTGAGCGGAAGATCTTGTTGGATGCATAATTTAATTNACTGCATACTTTTGATGGACCCCGCTACCCCAAAAACAAGAAATACCTGAAAAAATGTGATGATGATGTCATCATCACATTTTTTCAGGTATTTCTTGTGTTTGGGTAGTGGGGTCCATCAAAAGTATGTGCTGTGAGTACTCATTGGATGCATCCAATGAGCTCTTTCGCTTGAAATTTAAGTAAAAACAAAGGGAGATATGTCAAAAATATGAACAAAAAAGTAGTTTTCTTTTATGAAAAATATGTCAATTCAACCATTATGTTGACTCATTTTGTCGAAATTCTATTGGTTCTTGAATTCCAACTCGCAAAATTTATTGTTGGCACATTTTCTTATAAGGCCCTTTTTAGACCCCAAATTTCCTCTAATGACCACATTCCTCCAAACCATGACCCATAACCATTCTTGGTTTTAGACTGGATCCCCTTGAGCTAGTTCCAATATGCAAGTAGTTTAGAGCTCCTAAAGGTGAGGCTTTTCTTAGCTAGAATATCAAATTTTGTATAAGGTTTATTTTTGTTTTGGAAATGGTCTGCAAAAATATTAGGAATAATGATCATATGAGATTTTAGATAGAATTTCTAAGCCTATCCTTGGATTGGGTCTTTATAAACAATCTTTTAGGGAAAAGGGCAATTGAACATCACTTAGAGAAAGAATCCATTATCTTCTTGAAAATATTATTTAATTGATTTATGGGAACTTAATCATTTATTATAATTACCTTATGAACTCTTTTAGGATTGACTATTTATTTAATCTTTTTTAGTAAATAATAACATATGGATTCTTTATTAATCATTATATTTATTATTATTTCCTTATATTTAATATAGGTACTTATCCTTTTATCCATAACATATATAAACTATATATATACATACAATATTGTTGATATTTATTTATGCATCGTATAGCATGATCCCAATTACATGGTGTTTTAATTAGCTTATAATCATTTATTTTATCAAGGCCTTTAGGTAGGGTTTGTCAACTAACTTAGGAATATCTAAACCTCCTTGGATGTTGGATTACCTTGTATATTGTTTTAGTTCTTTAGTAATTATTGAGAAGTAGAAATTTGAAATTTCCGTTAATCAAATTCTAAATAAGTAAGATAAGGTTGTGTTTTTCAGAGTCGTTTTCACTTAACTCAATTAATTTTTAGTAAATCCTAGCATTATTCAGATCCTACACTCAATACTAAAATTGGTAGTTACACTTCGTGAAATTGCATAGCCTCTCACTCAACACTAATTCTAGGATGTACTTGTATAATACACCTAGGGATATAATGGCCAAGGATTCAATGTTCCAGAGCTTAGGCTCAACATTAATTTGGAATGCTCCAAGGATTATGCCCAACACAAACATCTCATAACTTATGTGCTCATGAGCTGGCGCTCATCACAAACATAAAATCACTCATGTGCTCCAGATCTCACGCTCAAGACAAAATCTTATCACTCATGTGCTTCAGGGTCCACACCCAACACTTTCTAGAAATCAATCTTGCATTCAGTCTTTAGCACATTCTATAACAATAAATATCTTAGTATATCCATTTTTAAGGTAGGTGACATAATATAGTCAGTATATCATGCTACGACAATAATCTTATGCATCAGGATCCATGCCCAACATATACAACCGTATACATGCTAAATAAAACATATGAATTGGCTTATGCCCAATATATCTAACAAATCATCATACTAATGTGCAGTGGGGTTTTATTCCCAATATACAATGTAAACATCAAAGTAACTCATGTAGAATGTGACTCATTCTCATTGTGGTTAAGGTCAAAATTATGGATATTACAATGGGGAACAACAAAAGGTTAAAATCACAAAATTCCAAGACAGGTTTTCTGAAGCACCAAGAGCTCCATAATTGCAAACTACAACATAAAATCTGTCTTGTTACCACTGAACATGCTTTTGATTTGCTGCTATTGATTATGATTTTATATGAAATTTAATATACCATTAATTGATTATTACATGTACCTTTTTTGGATGCATTTTGATGGTGATGCTTTTGGATGCACGTAAATTTTACTATCAGTTGTTAAAACGATTAACTATTGCAATTATATGGATAACATGTGTCTTCTTTAAGGGATTTTGTTTAATAAACAAAATGATTATTTTTAGAAATGGGGTGCATAGAACTTGGAGGGTAGCTTATAAGTTTTGTTATATAAGTCGTGAGAATGAATTGAATAGTGGATTCAAGCACGAGATAAGGGTATGCTCCATTGGAAGTAAAAGTCAATTGTTGTGCTAAATAGTTCCTTGGTATTTCATCGTGGTATTGTGAAGCATTCATTTAAAATATATGGTATCATTTCGAACTCGATTTTTGAATACATAGATAAACATGTTCTACTTATATTATTCTTCTTTTATTGTGAGTGTTAATAATTCTTTGTTGTAATTCCATGAATCATTAATGAAATTCTTGAAGCAGAAACTCATTTTAATGTTTGATGTTAATATTAATATTATATGATTCATATTAGTTAATTTTATTAATTAAATATGGCTGTATAATATTATTTAATTTAATTCACTAAATGATTCATCTTTGTTTCTACATATACTCAATTAGGTAATTAATTGATTCTAAAAATCAAATATTTAAGTGTTCGAAATAAATTTTTAATTATTCCATGATATTGTATATTTGAGGATGATAAATAATTGTTTGTTTATTGTTCTTTAATTATAAATGTTATTTCTAAATTAAAAGTTAATTCCTTGACAACTTTAATAATTTTTCTCACATGGTTATAACATTTAACTTTTTATTTATGATCATATAATATCGACATAAGGTTTAACTTTCTGTTGGCCAAGATATGATCCATTCGATTATATTAAATTTGAATTTATATTTTATTTTTTCTATTTTTCGTTTAGCATCTCTTAAACAGATTTTATATTACATAAAGTTTCCCCTTAATTTATTAAACATTTTTTAATAAAACCTTTGAAAATATAAACAAAGACTCTCCTTAAGAATTGATAATATATATTAGATATAGACCACAAGTTTTGATTTAGTAGTTGTTAAATAGATATTTCATTTTAAATAGATTAGTATAGCATGTAGATTAATAATTAGTTTTCACTAGAATTTAGTTTAACTTTTATATTTGTTAGTGAGTTTAGGACACAATTTTTCTAAGTTTATTAGCAAGACTTTCTTTAACAGAGTGAATCTTAGATGGTAGAAGGGCCATAAACTGTGAGAATTAGCAATACCAAACACAAAAGGGGATCTATCAAGCATCTTGTGTGGGTTAGTTCTATGTAGTTGGCCATAGACTAAAAATACATGTAACAAATGGTTCTAGAAGGAGGGTATGTAACTATTAATGGTTGATAACGTTTAAAACCATTAATTAGTTCATATCCTTTACCGATCAAAGAAATTGGTAATACTGGTATTTCAGATACTTTAGTTTATTCATAAATTGAAATCAATGATTCACCATTTGAAAATGTTGTTAGAGAGATATTAGGACGGGAACGTGCCTCTTCTCCTTATACATGTCGTAAAACTGAGAAAGCTTTTGGAGAATCTAGGAGAGTCCTCACAAATATTTATTCTGAGCAAACATGTATACTTTCTATTGATTTCAGTTTACATCATCAAAATAGAATAATGCTTCATCTTCTGCAACTTAGCAGACTTCAGAAGAAACTCAGGAATTAGGATTATGAAGTCCAAATTATTAGTTTAATTCTTCATCTAAATGGCTTACTAAAACCAACCCTGCAAAAAGGCTTATTCCTTCCAATAATTCTGGTTAATCACCATCTCTTGTGGATTCTGCACATAATAGTACAAGACCTAGTAATCATAGTAACTCTTCAGATTTTAAAGAAGACATTATGGAAGGAGTAGGAGGAGGTAATCCACCTAATATTCCAAACCCTAATTTACCTTCATTAAGGAGGAGTGTAGTAACAGTCCTTAGAGTAAAAAATCAATTTCCCAAGAAACAAGATAAAGTTCTTCCTAAATTCAACCCAGATAATAAAGAACCTGCTGAAAATCTCATTGACAAGTTCAGTATTGATGTTAAAACCGTGAATTTGCAATGTGAATACATAGTTTTTGTCTATTCCCATCAAAATTTGAAGGAAAGGCATGATCATGGTATTTTTATTTGGTTCAAGGATAGATAACAAACTGGGTAGAATTTAGCCAAGTTGTCCTAGACAAATTTGGAGAAGATAAATCACCCACTGCATTATCTCTTGAATTATCACACATCAAAATAGATAATAAGGAGAAAAATAAAGGTTTCATTACGAAATTTTTAACTTTGAAAAATAAAATCCTATCACCTTTCAACCGCCAGAATCTATTAGTATAGAAAATTACGCTTCGACGTCACCAAAATATTGAGGCATGTTTGTTAAACAAGACAGGAAGGTTACACTTGTTGAAACCTTTGAGGAAGCTATCAAAGTTGAGAAAAAAAATCTGAAATCTGAACGTGAAAGGAGTGGGAAAGTTGATACTTTTCCTCGAAAAAGAAATGAAAAATAAATTCCAAAAAAAGACAAAGAATTTGATGTTTAACCACTTCAGAATGCTATCATAGCATTAATAGATGAAGCTGTAGGGTTAAAGAAAAATTCAGAAGCATCCTATTCTGAAGGGTACTTTAGAAATTGGTTTAGGAAAAATATCATTAATAATAATAAAATAATCCTCCTTATATAGCATTCAATGAGGATATTTTCAATACTATTCATGCATTATTGGCCATTGTTGAATCCTCTTCAAAAATAAGTTGTTGATCAATAAGAAGAAGAAACTTTTGAAAATGAAGATGAACCTCAAGAACCAAAACAATTAATTGGAAACTTTTGGGACAGTTTAGCTAAAAATATTGAAAGTAAAAATCCTCCCTTAGGAAAACATGCTTATAATATTTGAAGCAATGGATCAATATGTACTCATGAATCATCAAATTCAAACTCAACTAAATGAAATAATACTCAAAGTATTAAACAGTCTCTTCCCATTAAAAAAAACAAAAGTTAGATTTGCAATAAGATATTATTGAGGATTTGAAAAATATTAATGAAAATATTAGTATGTATGATTTGGTTCAGATTTATCCTTGTGGAAATTGAACCCAAGAGATAGAACAATAACACTCACAAAATTTATAATCAAACATGAAAAATTCATACCAAAGGAGACTTAAATTGGAGCATAACACTAATATGTATTCAGTAAGTGTACAATAGCCAACCTTGTGAAGTAATAGACTTCTCAAATATATAATTACATGACAGTTTCAAATGCATGAGGATTCTATTCAAAATAGTCAAAAAGAAGCCTGACCAAATCTAGTCAAATCCCCCATATGTGTATAAAGCAGTTCCCAAATCTATGAAGATGCTCAGGAATTTTCTAAGTCAAGTGGGAAAGCTAAAGAGGGATGGAAATATAGCTCATACATTCTTTTAATTGGAGAAAAATAGGGAGGATGATGTGGGAAATAAAAACAGGAAGTTACACCTAGACTAGCTTTTCCTTTTTCCTTAAAATAGCTGTAAAGCAAGGCAGCTTTTAGAAAAAGAAAATATGTGGTTTAAGGAACCAAGAATAAAGAATACTTGCTAAAATTGGTTTCTAGGATGTTTCCCACATGCTCCATGACTCATTTTTAGCATGTGTTGACTTCTAGGACATGTAGAAGGCAACTAACATAGAATGGAATCTAGGAAACTAGGTAATAAGACAAAAATGATGAATTAATCTCAAATGTAGGTAACTATGGGTTGATTATTGTAACGTCCCCAACCCTCTGACCAGCGAGGAGGATGTTACCAAACAAACAAAAAACTCTGGGAAAATAGCCCCATGAAGATGAACATACATATAATGCTGATATAAAAATCCTAAGAACATAAAGCATGCTAAGATGCATAAAACATACAAGGATGCAAAGTTGTTCAACATACAGCGAAAGTAAACATATACATTCCACTATCAACATGTTCATCATTATGATTCATTAGATAGTAAATGGAAATGTAGAAGCAAAATGGGCAAGAATGCTTATCTTATAAATATCTTGTCCTACAACCAGCTATGTCACTGCAACATTCCACCCAACCATAGGCGAGCGTGCTCATCAATCTATCAGCAACATTGCCAGCCCCAAGATGGGCATGATTCCTCAAGGAAAAAGGGTCAAGCAGAATTACACATAGCCAAGGTACACAAATCAGCCAAGCCGACACAGTAGGGTTTATCAGGCTGTCAAGGAGCTAGGAAAGGATAAATGCTAAGATGGTGGTCTCAATGGAGAGCTAAGGATTCCTACACTAAAGCTAACTTGACTTCTAAGACATCCGCACAACCAACACCAGGGATAAGTCTTTTCTCTACTTCCTAGTCCCTCAGGCCCTGAATTCCCTTCCCAATACTCTTCAAGGATTGCAGAGAAGAAAGCCAGCAGTCGAACTTTGTTTGAGTGGCTCCCAAACACCAGGTTTTTTCAAGCATACCCAGCCTCTAATCCCACTCTAAATAGTATAAATACCAACCACTACATACCCGTTGTAAAACAAGCACTTCATAGCTCTGTGAAGAATATAAAGACAATAGGGTGACAACCCCAAATGAAAAGGTGAACACAGCTCAAGTCAACAAGAAGAATCGGAGATGTTCTTGGCCCTATCATGGCCAAAACAACTCGACAGCAACCCAAAAAGGTACTTGCATACACATCAACCCAAAACTAGGGGAAGACAATAGCCCCAATCTCACAATGAAATGATGGCAACATTACACAATCCGCAAATGGGAAAGAAGCCAAACTCCCAGCATGGATAGGGAAAACATAAGTGCAGACCACAATCGGCAACATACACGGCCACAATCGGCAAGGAGACATACACCTACCATTGAAACTGGTATGGAATAGATAGGAACATAGCCCCGAGCATGAATGGCTCCTGCACTTGAAAATCTTGAGTGACAACAATGATTTCTCTAGCTCCCTGCATGAGGAAAAACAACGCAGAATTCCTGTGCATGAGAATGTGAGAGGACGAATCTCTACATGAGGATGGGAAAAATGATGGAGAATCTCCAAAATGGTGCATGTGAGGAAGCTGAACTCCCTGCGTGAGAATGTGCCAGACCAAACCGTGAGTTCCAGAGTGGGAAATTAGAGTGAGTGAGAAGAATGGAATGTCACTTCTCTTCCCCCAGAGATGTGAAGAGGAAGAGTCTGCTAGTGGAGTGGGAACGTGGGCGAGGATTGACAGTCCTGCAACACCCACCACTACTCAGCAATAACTGCTCCCAACTAATAGACAACAGAAGTTTAAATGGGTGGCCGACACATGGCAAACTCCCAATGACCCGCATGGGTTGGACAACCCCCCCTTAACCTTAGGAATCATGCCGTTTTCATTTAATGTTGCACCATCGTAGCTGGATGTAGGTTTATTTTAATTGATGTGGTTATTTACATGATTCCCAAAACTATAATGTGCCATATAACACAATATACCATCAGCAACGATCCCTATTGCCGAAAAATACACAACGAAATCAATGGTGGCGATTTTGCCTTTAACTCAACACCACGATTAATTAAAATATATACATCATGTATCTTTTAATGAAAATGGGGTCAAATCTTGGACATTACAATCCCCTCCCCCTTGGAATAACACAATCCTCGGTGTTCCAATACATAGGAATACATATACAATTTGCACATCCAAAATTTCAAAATTTTGCATATCTGTCCCACGTTCAGTTAATTACTTTGAGATTTCAGGACCAAGCCCCTTGGATTCCATGATCTTCTCATACTGGTTCTCAGCTTTTGGCTCATCCCCAAGTATAGGAACTTTGTGGCTACTACCCTCTTTATGTTCCCTCATTGGGTAATCCTGGCGTAAATGATGTCCTCCACATTTCCAATATTTTGCTGGCTGCTTCATCTTTACCTGCTCAATTTCATTTGAGTCTTCATGCCTGGAACGTTTCTTAACAGATTTCTTGGATGAATTTCCCATCATCGATCCACTTTCCTTCCCTTTATGGATTTCCCCCAGAAGGATTTTTACCTCCTTTTGCAAGCCAATAGAGTCTTGCAAAATCTGGTGGTTCATCTCATTCTGCCTTTTCTGTATTTTGAGCATCTCTTGAAGATTCTCTTCGTTCCTGGCAGTCGTTTGAAGGAGACTTCTAGCCAAGTCAAGCATCTTTTGGTCTGCTTCCATGGTCAATGTGCACCATTGGATTTCACCTTTCTCACCTATGAAATGCATCATTGAAATTCTATTAGACCAAGCATAATATAGGCATTAAAGTCAGTCAATTACTTTCCCAACTGGCATGATAGTCCAAGCCTCATCAAGGAGACCTCTTATTTTTCATGCCTTCCCAACAAGAACGTGAGCTCATTCATGTCCATTCTTGGGCAAGGAATTAACTACTCCAGCATTTGCAATTTATTTTAAGCAAATACACACATTCTATTTTAAGTCATACATTCATTCAACAATATTTTGTTTTCACAATGCATAAGTATATATATATATATGTATATATATATATATATATATAATCAAAAGGAAAGAGAGAGTAGCAAGAGTTTTTTTCCCCTCTTTGTCTCGTTCCATCCTTGAACCCACACCACCGCTGTGGTTTTTTTCCCCTCTTTGTCTCAACCTCTTTCTCTTCACCATGAATTCTAGACCAATCCCTCTTGGTCATGACACTTAGTGTCTCCGGTCTATTTCAGACCTCTCAACCATGGAGCCTCCCCACGTGGTTTGTCTTGGCTGCTAGGACCTTCATAGCCTCACTAGCACCTTTTTCATTACTTCTTATTTTGAGCTCTTCAAGACAGTCACATGTCCACATGCACCCCTAGGATGCTCTCATAATCCTCGCTCCCAGCGATACCTATATTCAAACATTGAATAGATTCACATGTTTAGTTTCTTCTCAATGGTTTTTATCTCTTAAACCAGATCTTAAAACATCATAACCAAATCATATACACATGTATATTCATAAGCAAGAAACTGCAAAATAATCCAATACTTATATGTATTGTGCATTTCCTCTCTGGTCCACACGATTCTACCTCACTTTGCAAGCCTTGGGATTACCTATGGACTTGGATGTTAGGTCAACATGCAATATGCTTCACAACATCCTTTTATATATATCAGGCACATCCAATCCAACCTTTAGTTGGGTTTATCATACCGTCAACAAATCGCCTGCACTTATATCAACAACCAATCATCAGCCAAGCCAATGCAGTTGGGTTTATGAGGCCATTAACAACTACACATGCACTTATATCAACAATAAACGACCATTTTCAAGTTTCATTTCCAGCCGTGAGCTCTAATTCCATTTAGTGTACAACACTAGGCTACATCTATTCAGCTTGACAACACAAGTAATATAAGCAAACTCATTAGTGTTATTGCTCTAAAACTATAATCATACTTCACATCATTCACTATCAAGTATTGAGACACCAAGAGTGCGTCCACTCCCTACGGTGTATTTAATGCCCCGGTTTTGACCCCATTTGCATTAAAAGGTACATGATGTATATATTGTAATAAATTGTGGTGTGCAGCTAAAGGAAAAATCCCCACCATTGATTTGGCTGTGTTATGTTTCGGCAATAGGGATCGTTGCCGATGGCATATCATGCTATCCAGCACATTATGGTTTTGGCATCATGTAAGTATGCACATAAATTAAAACAAACCTAGAGACAGCTGCGACGATGCAATGTTAAATTAAAAGGGAATAAAAACTAAGGTTAAGGGGGGGTTGTCTAACCCATGGGGGTCATTGGGAGTTGCCATGTGTCAACCACCCACTAAACTTATACTGTTTGATTTGTTGTGACTAGTTATGGCTGGGGAGTGGTGGGAGGCAGGACTGCTAGTCTTTTCCCCACATACACTCCACTAGCAAGCTCGCTCTTCCTCACATGGAGGGCAGGGGAATGGTCACCACTTTCCCACTCTCTCCACTCTTCCATTCATGGTTTTGGTCGGGCTTACCCTCACACAAAGACATTATACTCTCTCTCGCACTATTGGGTTCTCCATCGTGAGTCTATCTGGACCATCTCCCGTAGGTAGGGGTCAGCTATGTTTTCCCTTCTCTCACCGATTGTTGGTTGTGGATCTATTTTTCCTCCCACAAGGAGTTGTTCTATATTTTTCTTGTTCACACAGGGAGTTGTGTCTTCTCCACCATTGTCATAATGTGTAATGTTATGTTACACCATCATTGAATCAGGGCTATGTTTTCTTCCACCATTCTGTTGGCTGCGTTCTTCTCCCTCACGTACAGATTGGGAATTTATTCCTTTCCCATTTCTACCTGTGTAAGTTCTCCAACGTTTACATTGGGGATTGTGTGCTATGGGATCATGGATGTTGGTTGGCTATTGATTTCCACATTTGTTTGTTGAGTTTTCCCCTATCTATGTTGCGATTTTTGCTTCTTTCCCATCTGTAGATGGTGTAAGGTTTCCATCGTTTCATGGTAATATTGGGGCTGTTGATTTACCCTGGTTTCGGGTTGTTGTGTAATGCTATCGTTGTTTAGTTATATGATTGGGGGCTTCTATTGATTTTCCCTTGTATTAGTTTCTACGTGTGCCAATATCTTGTGGGGTTGTTACTGAGTTTTTTGGCCACGCTAGAACCAAGAACAGCTCTGAAACGTCTTGTTTGACCTAAGTTGTGTTCACCTTTTTGTTTGGGGTTGTCACCCTATTATCTTTACCTTCTTCATAGAGATGTGAACTATTTGTTTTAATGCGGCATGCAATGGTTGGTCTTTGGACTATTGAGAGTAGGATTAGAGGCTGGGTATGCTTGAGAAAACTAGCATTTGGAGCCACTTAGACAGAGTTAGACTGCTGGCTTTCTTCTCCACAACCCTTGAAGAGTATTAGAAAGGGAAGTAAGAGCTTGAGGGACTGTGAAGCAAGGAAAGGACTGATTCCTTGTGTTGGGTGTGTGGATGTCTTAAAATCCATGTTAACTTTGGTGTAGGTGTCCTTACCTCTCCATTGAGGCCACCATGTTAGCATTTAGCCTTTCCTAGCTCCTTGACGGCTTGATAAACCCTATTGTGTGGGCTTGGATGATTTGTGTGCCTTGGCTATGTGTAAGCCTACTTTGACCCTTATTTCTTGAGGAATCATGCCCAGCTCGGGGGTGGTAGTGTTGCTGAGATATTGATGAGCATGCTAGCCTATGGTTGGGTGGAACGTTGTAGCGACGTAGCTGGTTGCGGGACAAATCCTGTTTAAGGTAAGTATTCTTGACTATTTCATCTCTACATTTATATTACTGATTAATGAATATAATGAAAATGTGGCATGCTTGATTGAATGTATGTTTACTTCCACTATGTATATGAAGGATTATGCATCTCAGTATGTTTTATGTTTTAACAATTTTATTCTAGCATTTTATGTATGTTCATGTTCATGGGGCTAGTTTCCCGAAGGTTTATGTTTGGTGTTTAGTAGCATCCTCTTCACCGGTCAGAGGGTCGGGGATGTTACAATATGGTATCAGAGATCTAGTTGAAGCATTGGCCTAAATGGGCCATGAAAGATCAGATAGCAAAAGAACGTCACCTTCTACCCAGTAAAGATCAGAGAACTTCCACATAAAAAAAAACTACCTCAGTGATGGAACCATCGGGCCATCGGGAGACTAAGTGTGAAGCTCTTCCAATGTAGTGGCTCACCTAGTCTGAAGGTCACCCAACAAGGAACAAACAGCCTTGGTTTCAAAAAAAATTCTAAGTGTTTGGCCATTGGCACATCGAAAAACTTAGACAGATGGATCTTTGATGCAGAACCCGACTGCGAAATTAGTGGGACAAATCAGCGACAATTAGTTGATTGAGTCGTTGATGCTTAGCTGATCAAACGCTTCCATTGTGGATGGCTAGAGGACTATCCTTACGATGTATATATCCTCCAACCGTCGATTTCATTGAGGGAAGACATTCCGGAAGCCTACGTAGTGGGAAATTTTTGAAAATTTTCTCTAAGTAACAAATCATTGGCCATCAGAAGACGTTAGTGGTTCGTGCGCTCGCTGTTGCGGAAGCCTAGAGCACTAGTATTTTCACGAGGAAAAGTTCTGACTACTAATGTTGATGTGATTCAGTTCACCGATAAAAAAATAATAGTTTATTTGATCGGTGATGGATAGGAAATGGTCGAGCCAATGAAGCGGTGGACGAAGGTAAAGAGAAATATTTTTTGAAAAAATTTCTAAGTCCGACCATTGGTGATCGATAGAAGATAGTTGTTTCCATTGCTGATGGTTAGACTAGGGAACTACCGATGAACTACATTGGAAACATTTAGCTAATTTCACACCCACCATTGTGGCAGCCTAAGACACTACCCACCCGACGGATAGTTGATCCGACGGCCGATGCGGTGGAAGACAGAGGAGGAAATTTCTGAAAATTTTCTAAGTGTTGACCTCATCAGCCATTGGGAAATGTTAGTTGTCCAGGTCGCCGATGAACATCGGAAGGAATTAGTGGGTCAAGCGCCATCATTGTGGAATCCTAGTGCACTAATCCTCCGATGGATATAGGTTTCGCTTACCGATACCGTGATGGTTGTGTCGTCGATCGGAGGAGAATAGTCATTGTCAACATCAATGAATAGTAGATGGAAGAGCCAATGCAGTGAAAGACAAGGCAGGAGGTCATTGGACATTGAGAAATGTTAGTGGATCAGATCGTCGATCAAAAAAGGGTCAATAAAAGTGAATTGCAGTTCTGGCTGCTTAGTCAACTATTCCGTCGATGCATTAGTCTTCCACTCATCGATGCTAAGGTGTTAGTGAATTATGGTTCTGATAACTATGGTAGCATTTAGTGATCGGGAGTGTCGACACTGCAAAAGTATGGGGGTTTAATCCGTCGATACCTATTGAAATATTGTAACTTCAAGGAATATTCTATATGTATCTTTTGTGGTCCCCGATGGTCCTACCGAGAGAACCACTTGTATTATCTTGTACCTCGATGCTTCTAATAAGAATAACTAATAAGACTCATGAGGTTGTCCCCTCTAATTGTAAAGGTGGGTCATTAGCACCCCAGTATGGTTACTTGAGCCTACATGATTAACTCAAGCCTACATGTCAGATGAGTTAATTGAAGTGAACGGATGAATATAAATAGAGGTGTAGATCTCCTCATTTGTGACATACACTCTCACTTGTGTAGCACATTAGTGGAGAAGAGAAGTAGCTGGAGAATGAGGAGGATCAGGCTTTGATCTCCTTACTAGTTTTATCTTTTATCTTTTTGGGACATCTATATTGAGGAAGCTTTTGCTGGGTTTTTCCCTTTAGGGTTTTCCCAGGATAAATATTTGTGTTCCTTTTGTATGGTTGTGCTTCTCTATCTTTTAGTGATCCTGTTTATATGATTTTGTTATAAAATGAAATGAAATACTGATGTCTTAGCTAAGGATATGAAAATTAACATGGTATCAGAGCCACCCTGAAAGAAGACATTGTGCAGCTAAAGAATCTAGGGCTTATTTTTTTTTTTGGGTCTCTATCCATGATCAATCAACAAAAGAAGGCTAGATTGACTCTCCATTGAAGGGCGCATCTTTCTGTTGAAGCGGAATTCGATTCTGAGCATTTTCAGTTTTGGTGCGGAAAATTAGGGCTTTCTACAGAACAATAATTTTTGAGTGAGCTGAGCATAGGATTGTTCTCCTCATCAAAATTGAAGTTTACAGACCTGGATCAAGAAATTTGGTTGGGTGAAACTCTGAGAAATTCAAACCCTAGCTTGACCCCGATCTGGAAAAACCCTAAATACTAAAACTGCTAAGTTTTGGTACATTCGCTATATCCTAATATTGGCGAAGGATCAAGAGTTGAAAATTGCAAAAATTCAGCCTCATATTCGCTATATTTTGGGAGATATGACTCCTCCAAGTTAGGATTCCATCCTCTTCCAGAATTCATCCCTAAACAGGACACCTGGGGGGAATTGTTGTAGCGTGGGCTATAGAGGTCCAAATGGAATTACTGAAGTTCTTCCAGAAAAAGAATTGACTTTAATTTCTGTGGTCTGAATTTTTGAACCTGAAGATGAACCAGTGACACGTGGCATTCCGTACAACTTCACTGTTTTGAACAGTCCTATAACAGGTCACCTTGGGAAAATGATCATAAATCCCAATTGGTGAAACCTATTATGATGAAAACAATTGTGTTGGATTAGGGACATGTGAGGTTACCTCAATGGGAAATTTTAGACACAGAGGATCAGTAATTTCAGAGATATCACAGAAACAATAACAAGCATTTTTGCAGAAGAAATTAGAAAACTAGGGCTTCCTGTTCCGGGACCTTGCCTCCACTGTTTTCAGAAAAGGAGTACATCAGATAGCTCCATTTGAAGAGATATATATTTCTATCCAATTAGATCTGAAAGATTCCAAGTTTTTAAAATTAGGGTTTCTCTGACAAACCCTAGATCAGCTAGCTCCGGAAGCAGAACGAACACCTCAAATCAGTAAGATCTAATCTTTTGCTATTTGCATTTGAGGTTCTCATTTCAAAGTGATATATCACATCAGTTGACAAATTCCAAGCATGGAATTATTTGGTCTCTCTGAAGAAAATTAATTGGACACCTACATGATTAGAGAGGTTCCAGTTCCATACGAAGATGAGGCTCAAAGCCTTACACAAGAAGAGCTTGATCGAGGCCAAGAAGATCATTTTGATTCAATCACGAATCAACTTATACCACAAGTGTCTTCCCTAATGACACCAAAGATGTTTGATTCCCTGATCAAGCTATTTGAAGATAAGAACTTAAATTAGAAGATGGCTTTGAGAAAACAGTTGAAGAATGTGAAGATCTAGAATGCAGAACAACTTGAAGCGGTAGAAGAAGAATGTATGCCAGAAGTAAGTGATTACTTTCAGCTCGACTAATAAGAAGAGAATAATAAGATGGGAGCAATTGAAGATCAAGCTCTCACCATTCAAAGAAGATCCCTCAAGCGATGAGGAATATGAAAAAAAACTCAATTCTTGAAGAACCTCTTATTCATCTTATCATTTGGATAAGAAATGATGATTTCATGAATGAAGAAGATGATAAAGAAGAATGATCAAGATGGAGTCTACCCACGAAACAAATAAAAGATAAGTATTCAGTTGCCATTTCATGATATTGTTTTGTTATACATTTGATTATATTCAGTTGCTGTGTTATGCATGATAGATTGTTTACATTAATACTACTAATATGCATGTGATGGGTAAGTAGTTCATGACGCTATACAACTCTCCAGTGCTACTTATCAAACCTCTTTGCTGACATATTGGATTAGTGCACAATCTCAATGATGTCATGGTAGAGATGGAAGGAATCTAGAAAGTTTCTGTGAGATATGGATGAATGCTGTATTGGCTAAATAGTTGCATGATGCATAAGAATTTGTCATTATGCATATGTTTCATGAAATAGTTCTAACCATGCAACTGGTGCATTTGAATTAAAGGTCTTGTACAACCTCCTACAAGAAAAGAAGGACGAGATTTGTTCTGAAGAACAAGTGATGACAATTCAATAAACATGAATCTGAAGCTCCCAGGGTTAGAGACACCATGACGAAAGAAAGAGCTTCAGAAAGTGGTAGATCCACCTCAAAGGATGAAGACGACCACGGGTATGAGAGATAACTCAAGATGAAGAAAATAATGCTATAATAGAAACTATGATCAAAGAATAATAGTTGATCATGGGGAATGATGTATACGATATGATTTCGAGACATAAAGGGAAGTAGATAGTATCCTCCATATGGATCTACAAGAACAAGTGTACAAAGAAAGGTTCATGATTTGCCTCAGAAAGAATAGACTATGACATGAAATACTCTATTGACCAGTATATATCAAGCATAGAACCACCTATAGAGAATGAATAAGGAATATAATACTCCACTTCAGGGGGAGTGACTACAGAAGATAACTGAGTTCGACACGGTACGACATGATGGACAACTTCTTGATGGATCGAGACATTACCAAGAGTAAAGTGGGTTCCAACCTTCAAATTTGAATGCAGAAGACTAGGATATGTTGATGATCTAACAAGATGAACTCATGATGAAATAATACTAGAATGATGTATGGGATATAGTTCCCAAACCATAAGGAAGAAGTATCGTATCCTCCAAATGGATATACAAAATAGAGCATGCAGCTGACTGAAGTATCGAGAAGTATAAAGCAAGATTTGTGGCCAGAGGTTTCTTTCAGAAAGAGGGAATTAATTTTGAAGAGACACTTACTCTAGGAAGTAAGGTACACTTCCTTCAGAACTATCATGGTAGTTTCTTCCATGGTGAAGTAAAGACAAGCCTTCCTTAATTGTATGATTGAGAAAGAGTTTTTTTTTCATCGAATAGTCATGAGGATTTGAAGTTGAAGCCAGATGGAATCATGTATGCAAGTTGAAGAAGGCCCTCTATGGCCTGAAGCAAGCTCCCAGAGCTTGGTATGGAAGAATAGATAGTTTCTTGTCGAGCATGGGATTTACCAAGAGTAAATATGATCCTAACCTTTATCTCAAGGTTTTAGAAGATGAACTTGTCATCCTATTATTATATGTGGATGACTTATCCTTGACAGGAAATGAGAAACAGGTCATGGAAAGCAAGAAGAAACTAGCAGAAGAATTTGAGATGAAAGACCTTGGGTTAATGCATTATTTCCTAGGTTTGGAAGTATGGCAAAGTTCAAAATAAATATTTCTCAACAAAAGAAAGTATGCGGTAGAGATATTGAAGAGATTCGATATGTTGGAATGCAAAGCCATGGCCACACCCATGGACTCCAACCTGAAGCTGTTAGCTGATGACTCATCAGAGTTAGTGGATATGACTCATTACATACAGATCATTGGGTCATTGATGTACTTAAAAAATACCAGAACAGACATTTGTTTTGCTTTGAACACCTTAATTCAATATCTTGTTCAACCAAGACGGGTTCACCTAGTAACTGGAAAACATGTGATCAGATATCTGAAAAGGACTATAGACTTTGGTTTATATTATGATGGTAGCCATGAGTATAGATTGTATGGCTACACATATGCATATTGGGCTCGAAGTATCTTAGACAAGAAAAGCACATTAGGTAGATGCTTTTGTTTGGGGTTTGCTATGAGTTCATGGTTTAGCAAGAAAAATTCCAATGTTTCTTGTAGCATGGCTAAAGCAAGATACATAGCAGATTGCTCTACTAAGTTGTGAAGCCATATGGCTTCAGAAGCTGATATTAGGTCTATTTGAACTGAATATGGATACTACAATGATTCTATGTGATAACCATAGTTGTGATGACAGAGAACCCTGTGTTCCATCGTAACACATAGAAATCCGATATTTCTACATAGGAGATAAGATGCAAATGATGATGTTTAAGTATTCCCATACTAAAGATATAGATGATGTTTCAGTATTTACATACTGTAGATGCATATGATGGTGATTCCATATTTCTATACTGAATATAGAGATGATGATGCTTTCAGTATTTCTATACTGAAGATATAGATGATGATGCTTTCAGTATTCACATACTGGAGATACAAATGGTGATAGTTTAGTATTCACATACTAAAGATGTAGATGATGATGGTTTGGTTGTTGATGTGCTAACAAAGTCTCTGTCTCGAGTTAAGTTCAAACACTTTCGAGAAAATCTTGGTGAGGTTCAGAAGAACCTTCATCGAAAGGGGGAGTAGTGATGTTGCAGTGGGATTGTATCATCCCTGGGCATCTTCCCTAAAGTGATCTAGTCACCTCGGTCCTCAAGAATGAAGAGGGATTGTATCATCCCGGGACATCTGTCCAAAAGTGATCCAGTGACCTCGGTCCTTGAGAATGAAGAGGGATTGTATAATCCCGGGACATCTGTCCAAAAGTGATCCGGTGACCTCGGTCCTCGAGAATGAAGAGGGATTGTATCATCTTGGGACATCTATCCAAAATAGATCCAATGACTTCGATGTTCGTGAATGTGGTGGGATTGCATCATCCTTGAACTTCGGTTCAAAATGTATCTGGAGGTCTCGTCCCCCATGAATGTGGTGGGATTGCATCATCCTCGAACTTCGGTTCAAAATGTATCTGGAGGTCTCGGCCCCCGTGAATGTGGTAGGATTGCATCATCCCTGAACTTCGGTTCAAAATGTATCCGGAGGTCTCGGCCCCCGGGAAAGTGGTGGATTCACTAGTGGAAAATGAGAGATTAGTGACCAAAAAAATGACCAAAATATGCATATCAATGACCACTTTTGGTTTGGCGATCGCTGGTGGCTAATTTATGGTCTTTTATTAAGCGACCAAAATTGGTCATTTTTATTTTGGTCATTTATAGCTTGTCAGTTGGTCATTAATTTGGTCATATATTTGAATAAATGACCAAATATATGACCACATTTATGGTGAAATTAACGACCACATGACAAACTAGAATATGACCAAATTTGTTCATGTAATAAAAGACCGTAAATTAGCCACCAAAACCGTTTTTTGGTAATTTTTTTTGTCATTTATATCTCATTGTTTGGTCACGTATCTCTCAATTTTTCATCATTTTATATGTGAATTTTGGTCATTAATGTCATTTATTGGTCACTAATTTATTCATTTTAAGTCATTTTATGTGGTTATTATATTTTAATAGTTTTAATGGTCTCGGTTATTAATCAATATAAATTTTTAATATGTTATCATGTTTAAATTAAAAAAAAGAATCATACATTATTTATCATTATCTAATACGTGTGTGAATTACACAATGTCACATCAATTAGTTAATTACAACACTTATAAAAAATATAATGTACAACCATATACATTTTAAACCACACAAATTATATTATATATATGGAATGGCAAGTATTACAATAAATATGAGTTTTCTCAAAAACTATCTCCATATAACTTTACATGAAAATCATCTAGTACATCGATGACTTTTCAAAATATTACAATAATTAAACCATCCCACTTGTACTTGGCTGCTAAGCCATACTTAGATCCCGCGGCAGCTTCAATTAACCCATACTTAGCAGCTTAAAAGCCTCAACAATAGGCTCTTCATACTCAATGGAAAAGCCTCAGCATGCAAATCATCTAGTACATCGATGACTTTTCAAAATATTACAATGGCTAAACCATCTCACTTGTACTTAGCTGCTAAGCCATACTTAGATCCCGCGGCAGCTTCAATTAACCCATGCTTAGCATCTTGAAATCCTCAACAGCAAGCTCTTCATACTCAATGGAAAAGCCTCGACAAACAGGCTCTTCACACTTAATGGCCCACTTGGTTAGGTTCACTCCTGCAAAATCCAATAAAAAAATCTTAATAGAAAAACAATGAACTGTAAAGTAGAACAATAACCAAGTTCATGTGCAAAATAGAAAAATCTAATCTAAGAAATTCAAATCAAGAATTCAAAATAATCAGGATTCAAAACAAATTAATGCATTATCTTTCATGCAGTTATTTGGTGTACAAGAAATAAAAAACAATTATGCAATGGTATATACAACAAGATACGTCATACATTAACTCATGCTTACCTCTATCAAGTGAGTAATACTAGAGACACTCAAGTACTCTAGGTTTGGTATCTTCAGTTGCTTTCGATAGGGAGGAAGAAGTCAGTTTAATTTCTGCTCAACTGCACTTATCAACCTGTAAAAATAAACTATTGTGAATTAGATTTTATGGTTGCAGAAACAAAATTTTGCAATCTTGTAGGTCATGCGAAGCCAAAGAAAATGTATGTCATACGAATCTTGCAATCATGTGTAAATGTAAACAATGGCTTTCACACAACTGCAATATGTCCCAAGTACTAAAATCAGTGATTCCAAACACATATATGTTTCCAAATATTGATTTATAGTGCTTGCCAAAAGGAAGGAGAATTTACACTGTCAGTAATTTCCAGTTTCAAATAAATATGCCCAAATGATTCAGATTTGTTGACTATATAGTAGTTATGTTCCAGAATGGTTCTAAAACTCATCAAATGCTTAAAATAACACGATTCTCTTGTAGATATCAAGCAAATAAAACTGTTAAGGTGACCAAAACAATTTCCAGAAATGAAGTATTAAATCAAGTGTAAATTTCAAAGGTGCATAGTATTCTTCAAGCAAACCCAACGACAAAACAGATATCATTGTCATACCATGTACTGCTGTTGGAAGTTGTAGCTCTTCTTATGATTCAATATGCATGCTATCTACAATCTATTTACTTCAACACTGATGAAAAGGATTCCAATTTTTTTGCACCAAGTATAAACACAATCCCAATGTCAATACTGTAATTGTAAGGTAGTGATATGTAGTTCAGATTTGGTTTATATGAAAGTTTCCAATACTAAACTTGCACTTATGAAATTATATTGATAATAGAAGTAATCAATTAATCAATATGTATGCCAAATATCACTATGGGACAGAGATAATACCCAGGTATGCCAAATGCCAATGAAAATCACAGTAAAAATCTTCAACTTAAGAATGCAATTTTCGGTATGAAAAATCATTGATATTATATATTCATTATTTATCAGCTCATTTTAGTATCACTATGAAAATTTTTAAAAGTCCTATATACAACAAGATACTTCATACATTAACTCATGCTTACCTCTATCAAGTGAGTAATCCCAGAGGCACTCAAGTACTCTAGGTTTGGCATCTTCAACTGCTTCTGATAGGGAGGAAGAAGTGAGTCTATTTTCTGCTCAGCTGCACTTATCAACCTGTAAAAATAAACTGTTGTGAATTAGATTTTATGGCTGCATAAATAGAATCTTGCAATCATGTATGTCATACGAAGCCAAAGAAAATGTATGTCATACGAACCTTGCAATTAGGTGTAAATGTAAACAATGACTTTCACACAACTGCAATATGCCCCAAGTACTAAAAACTCGGTGATGCCAAACAAAAATATGTTTCCAAATATTGATCTATAGTGCTTTCCAAAAGGAAGGAGAATTTACACTGTCAGTGATTCCCAGTTTTAAATCAATATGCCCAAATGATTCATATTTGTTGACTATACAATGGTTATGTTCCAGAATGATTCCAAAACTCATCAAATGCTTAAAATAACATGATTCTCTTGTAGATATCAAGGAAATAAAACTATCAAGGTGACCAAAACAATTTCCAAAAATGAAGTATTAAATCAAGTGTGAATTTCAAAGGTGTATGGTATGTATGCCTCAAGCAAACCCAACGACAAAACGGATATGACTATCATAGCATGTACTGCAGTTGGAAATTGCAGCTCTTATTATGTTTCAATATGCATGCTATCTCCAATTTATTTAATTCAAGAGTGATGAAAAGGATTCCAAATTTTTTGCACCAAGTATAAACACAATCACAATGTCAGTATTGTAATTTCAAGGTAGTGATATGTAGTTCAGATTTGGTTTATGGGAAAGTTTCCAATACTAAACTTACACTTATGAAATTATACTAATAATAGAAGCAATCAGTTAATCAATATGTATGCCAAGTATCACTATGGGACAGAGATAATACCAAGGTGTGCCAAATGCCAATGAAAATCAAAATAAAAATCTTCAACTTAAGAATGCAATTTTCAGTATGACAGTACGCAAGATAAATACAGTGACAAGTGTTATTCAAGATGCCCAGTCAAAGGATAAATACTTATGTCATGCTTATGGCAATAATTTCAACAAGTTGCAGAGATTAATAATACCGATCTTTACCATTAAATAACCATCCAAAATAGATCAGATGGTAAAGCTTTATGATCTTCTTGTGTTTATGTTTTAGGTGTCCAATAGATGGCTGGCTGAGAAGACAATCATAATAAAGTAGGTGCCTTGTGGTAGAATGGAATTATGGGAAGACAAACCAGACAAATTTTAACCAACAGTGATATTTGGGACTATATTAGGGCCTAGGGTGTGCAATGTTTGAGATTTTATAGATTAGGTGTCAAAGGGGTGTTGGTAGGTTGGTGTAGGGTCAAATGAGCAAAGGAAATATGGTGATGGTTGCCTCCTTTATGAATCTACAGTTAAGATTTTATGGAGGGTTGAGAGGTATGAAGATGGCTCAATAAGGAGCCTAGAGCCCTTTCTTTGACGTTTTATGGCCTTGGGATCATGGAGGAAAGCATCCAATCCAAGGTGAGTGTAACGCGGGCCGTTAGGTTCTATAGGCCAAATCAGTGATGCAAATGGCCCTGCGTTGAGGGATAAGTTGGCTAGGGCTGAAGGGGATGGTAGCTAGGCTAGTTTAGGATGATAGGGGTGTAACCTAGGGATTCCTAACAATTTTTTTACATTGTTTTTATGTGCCTTTGAAGTGTATGATCACTGCATTCAAACAAAGAAACAAGTGCATCTTCAAAAGATAACATTGTGTTCACCAAATCCTCCATTCTCTCATCAATGGGTGACTAGTACAGTTGGAAGGGTTTGTTTCACAGGGGTGCAATTTATCATTTTGCATTAAGAGAATAGGGTGGTAAACAAGAATTTATATAATCAACAAGTCTTAGAGGCCCAATCAGACCTTCAAAACACAACATTGCACTCACAGTGGGAGATAACACAACATTGCACTCATAGTGGGAGAGTCTATTAGATGCTAGAATTCTTCTACAGAAATTGTAAGTGTTTCTCTTTCGGAGTGGAATTTCTACTTCAACTAGTTTGCAGTATGAATCATACAATGATTCACCCAATTTTAACTTTTAGCTGAAAAGAAAGTCCCTGGTTCAACATCTTTGCTCCAAAAAAAATTTAGTGTTGGATGTTGCAATATTTTAGGTCTTTCCCACATGGTATCCTCCAATGGAAAATCCTTCCACTGAATGAGGTATTCTAACAGTACCTTAATCCTCAACTTATTTTCTACAGTTACCAAAAAATACCTTAGAATCAGAAGAATATGTCGTTTATCATTTAGGGGAGGTAAAACATTGAATTTAAAAAAAAATCCATACCACTTTTTTCAAGTATGAGACATGAATGGTTATGCACTCATGACCTTGATGGCAGCTCAAGTATATGCAAATTGTCCCACCCTTTATAGAAACTTATAAGGCACATGGTATTTAGGTCCAAGTTTCTCCACCCATTTATCTTTGAGAGACCTCTACTTATAAAGGTGTAGCCTCAAGAAAACGCAACTTCCCTCTTCAAATTCATACTCACTCTGGTGCTGGTCCTGCTGGGATTTTATACTATCATGGGATAGTATGAGAATCTCCTTAACCTGCTAAAATATCTATTGTATTTTCTCCAAGAAATCCTCAACAGCTAGCATTTAATTTAAATAATATTGACATAAAGATGATGGAAAGAAGAAAGTAGAGGCACCGCATGTACCTATAAAGGTCACTAATCTAGAAGTGGTTGTGCAGGAATAGAAGGAGACCCTAAAAATTATCTAATTGTATAAGGATGGGGATCTACTTCTAGCTAGAGGGATCACTAGCTCCCATGTGCCACCCCACAATACAACCAATTGCAGAGGTAAGAATTCGTACTAAATATTGCAAGCACAAAAGAGGAGGATCCTTGGGAGTTGTTCAAAGATGATCATATATCCGAACCAGGATTGGAACCTAAAGAAGGAAATAATTACAATCTTGTGAGTGGATTGGTTTTTCTATGAGTATTCCAGGGATTTGTTTTCAACATTCTGAAAAAAGACAAATCGATATCATCAACCTCAACCTCTTCTAGACTCGGGAAAAAATATTGAAAATTAATAAATATAAGCTATGGCCATATTAATATTACCAGGGTGATAGTTTCAACAGGAAAAAATTATAAGCAGAATTGAGCAGCTTTCATATATTTTATGAACAAACCCACTATGCCAAATGAAGTTTGGAATTGTATACAATTCTCTCTGCATCTTCCTTTCCAAAACATCGCTGAAAACCGTTCTTTTCCATTTGATCCTCCACTTAGTTATGTGTTCGCTGATGTTGAAGATCCTTCTGAAGAACTGCAGCCTGAAATGGGACTTGTTGGTTGTTTAAGCAATTTTTCATCTGTAGAAATGTTTTCTTGCTTGCCAAATGATCTGCGAGTTGAACGCTTGCTAGACTTTCTCCTGTCGAGTAAGACATTAGAAACAAGCAGGATCATTTTATTGACTGAGCTAAGACAAAAGGAGGTAACTATTCCTATGCTAGAATGTGTGTGGAAATAGATCTGGAGAAGGTCCTTCTAAAACAGTGAAAAAACCTATGAGGAACAAGAGAAACCATGTAATAACAGGTGTACTCCATAATGTGGACCGTCATTTTTTTTTCATAGGAAAAAAATAAACCAAAGAAACCTTGTATTTAAAGTTTATTAAACAGAATCGAATTTACTAACCTGTGAATGGGATTTCGACTGCAAATTCAACTCCAATGCTCCATAATTATATGCATGCCTCTTCAAATCCTCCAAGTTTGCTCCAATACCCTTCTATCCATGGCAGCAATTGAAAATATATAGCCAATTTTTCAAACCCCTCAACTGGTGTCTCAATTTCAATGTGCATGGCCTAATAGATGCCCAAAGATGCCTCTCAGACCTGAATCATCCTCTCACAACCAACGAACCACTTGCTCCTACCAAAGGGAAATATTTGGGACTGAATATCGATTTGCTGGGGTGCTTGAACTAGTGCAGGGTTGCAAAATATCCCCATCATTAATCATTGGTGCTACCTGGCTAGTTCAACATGTGCAAGGTCCATTGTTATTAATCACTTTCCCATTAGGAGGTCGAAGAATTAATCGGCATGGTTATTTCATAATGTAGGAGTATTTAGTACCAAATTTGTTCGATATTGTCGATGGATTTAGCTACAGTATTATGTTTAGATGTATAATATATATTTTTTACAATATATAGTTATGGCCTTAGCAAGTTTGCATGTCTCTGAGCGTGAACATTGGCATCAATAAAACATTAGTAGAATTAAACTTCAAGAGAAGTTGCACTGGTTTGAAAAACCAATAGATATTTTACAAGTGAAAATACATACCATACAGACCTGGCCTTCAGCTGCTGTGGCCAAGTGGTTCCCAACACTTGATGACTCCCCACATCCAAAGGAATAGAAATCCCCATTTTCAGCCACAACGAATGTGGTATGATCACCTGTAGTCACATGAACGGCCTTCAGCCCTAGAAGTGATTCCACAACCTTGGGGACAGTTTCACATTCTTCATTTCCATGACCTAGGAAACCATATCGACCCCATACCCATGTACATACTCGTCCATCTTTGCCCACAATAGCAGGACGCCATGCACCAGCCGCTATCACAATTGGCTCTAGCTTCAAATGTTTAAATTGTTCAATCATCTGGGGGTACTTTTCATCTGTTGGAGAACCATGTCCAAGCTTGCCACCTAAGCCACAGCCAACAGAATATACTGACCTGCAGATACCCACATATATGCATGTAATGTTATTTTCAAATTCAAAGAGGGTTTTGCAACACAGGCATCAGGTAGTTTCATAAAGTCAATGGGAACATAAAATATGTTTAAGTTACAAAATTTACATTCCACTAGGCTAACAGCTGAGAGCTAACACATAATAATAGCCTACTGCAATTTGTACCACATGAACATTCTCCAGATCACCTTTCAGTAAATATGGTTCCTGATCATGGAGATCAGTTTGATGACCAAGAATTGCATCTGAACCCCAAGAGAATGTGTAAAATCTACCCTCTCGTGAAAGAACAGCAGTGAAGAAATTACCAATGAAAAGCATACTACACCTTGGGAAAAATACCAGACAAAAGAACACATAGGAATTTATTGCACACCTGATCAGTCTTGGGCGCCATTCTTCATCTGTTGTCCCATGGCCAAGCTATCTAGAACTGTTAGAACCAAATGTATAAACTACACCAAACTTCCTTACTACGACACTATGACCAGGACCAGTTATGGCATGAGACTTTTCACACTTGTAACATGTTTCCCCAGCTACCAAGAACCGCAATACCAACTTCCAAGAACCTGCGCATCTTTCTTTTAGAGTTTCTCTCTCTGATTATGTCATGGGATTGAATACAGCTCTGCTTTGACACATGTCCAATGCTGCAACTTCAGATATAGATAGATTAAAGTTAGGGGAAAAGTTTGTCGGTTGTCTAAAGAACCATGATGAAGCCTGCAAAATGACGAAACAATTCAACCAGGTAAACATTACAATCATTAAAATATATTGCAAAAATGAATCTAAAGAAGCTTGACAGTTTGTAATCCATTCTGCCATTCTGAAACCATAAACACAAAAACTTGCCTATAGTCTGGCAAGATCTAGAGGATCCAGACTACATTATGTAAGGACATGTAGAACAATGGAGGGACTGGCTGCTAGTGGAAATTCACCTTGACTTGTACTTCCATAGCAATGTCATTGTTGTTGGTGAATAATTTGCAAATGAGGTTCACTTGAAAGAGGACTTTCATTGACTACGTAATATTGTATTGATTGAGACATCCATAGGCCACTGCTTGTTGTGGTATCCATGTCAACTGCAAGGAGCAATACCAGAAGCCTAGTAGGTGATATATGAACTGCTACAATAACAAGACATTAACAAGACAACAATGTGATGAGTATCCAATAATATGCATCAGCCAAATTCCATCCATTCTCTGTCAAAACTGTGAAAATACCAAGCAACATTGTTGAGTGATTTTGAATCCCAATTTTGGAAAGTGGCATCTAGCTTCCAAACAGAAGGTAACTTCATTTTTGCATTGCATTGACAGATACAAAATCTTTTGAGTTGAGGTCACACCTTACATAATATGAAACAAAGGGGGTTTGGACGCCATTAATCTATAATGTAATCATTGTTACAAAATTTACATACCACTAGTCTAGTGGTCATAACAAAATTTACATGTTAGGGGAGCTTAACTAATCATTGTTTTCTTCAAGGATAGGGTTTTCAGTCACTCAAATTGCATGTGAAATGCAACCCGGTCTACCAAACCAGAAAATTGTCCTAGACAACAAAATTCCACGAAAGATAACAAACTCTATGAAAGTACTAGCCTCCGGCAATTGCATCAGATTCACAAAGTACATAAGCTAAGCAAATGGAAGCATTTGAAAAAAGAAGAGCACAAGAATCATGGCTGCACATAAAATGAGGATGAAATATTTCTTGAAATGAATCCAAACACTACAGATTTCAAGATATCATAATAATTGGGTGAACGGGAACTTCGACTCCCAAAATAGTTTGCAACTTTGTAGAGGGTAACTCTCTTCAACGCACACAAAGGCAAAGGCATCCTAATGGGTTTTGACTATTCTTCCCCCACCCTCTTCAAGCCACATTTTTGAAACCTTATAGGAAGGGTGATTTGAGGAGAGGTTGATGTCATTAGGACCACCATGAAATCATGAAGGATGAACATAGATTATTGAGAAACTGTAACTGGTCAGTGCAGACCTGCAAAGCCATAGTATGGAACATGGGTGCCTAATATACATAGAGCTACATTGAATCCGGAGTTGAACCAGATCAAAATAAAAACAAATAGATCTGCCACTCTGCTAAATTGGAGTCTATCTAATTACAAATTTAGACAGAAACATTGCTCCAATTAGATTATATCGAGGATGTATCGCATCAAATATAGATTGCAGAGATCATCATGTTAAAATAAGCTATTGAACTTAATTCTATAACCTGGCTGGATAGACCAACTCAATCGAAGGGGGCATTAATGCATTCATTCATAGATTATCCGGCATATTATCAGTCAAATTTAGCCAATCAAAATAGTACATTAACTCATACCCAAATATCTATTTCTAATTCGTGACATATTCGTATGGCCAAAGATCATTTAGCTTATCACTATCAGGATCCTTTGCTCAAAGACATTAGAAATAGGCAGGATCATTTTATTGACTGAGCTAAGACAAAAGGAGGTAACTATTCCTATTCTAGAATGTGTGTGGAAATAGATCTAGAGAAGGGCCTTCTAAAACAGTGAAAAAACCTATGAGGAACCAGAGAAACCATGTAATAATGGGTGTACTCCATAATGTGGACCGTCATTTTTTTTTCATAGGAAAAAAATTAACCAGAGAAACCTTGTATTTAAATTTTATTAAAAAGAATGGAATTTACTAACCTGTGAATGGGATTTCAATTGCAAATTCAACTCCAATGCTCCAGAATTCTATGCATGCCTCTTCAAATCCTCCAAGTTTGCTCCAATACCCTTCTATCCATGTCAACAATTGAAAATATATAGCCAATTTTTCAAACCCCTCAACTGGTGTCTCAATTTCAATATGCATGGCCTAATAGATGCCCAAAGATGCCTCTCAGACCTGATTCATCCTCTCCCAACCAACGAACCACTTGCTCCTACCAAAGGGAAATATTTGGGACTGAATATCAATTTGTCGGGGTTCTTGAACTGGTGCAGGGTTACAAAATATGCCCATCATTAATCATTGGCACTATTTGGCTAGTTCAGCGTGTGCAAGGTCCATTGTTATTAATCACTTTCCCATTCGGAGGTCGAAGAATTAATCGGCATGGTTATTCCATAATGTAGGAGTATTTAGTACCAAATTTGTTCGATATTGTCGATGGAGTTAGTTACAGTATTATGTTTATATGTATAATATAGTTTTTTTACAATATATAGTTTTGGCCTTAGCAAGTTTGCATGTCTCTGAGCCTGAACATTGTTGGCATCAATAAAACATTAGTAGAATTAAACTTCAAGAGAAGTTGCATTGGTTTTAAAAACCAATAGATATTTTACAAGTGAAAATCCATACCATACAGACCTGGACTTCAGCTACTGTGGCCAAGTGGTGCCCAACACTTGATGACTCCCCACATGCAAAGGAATAGACATCCCCATTTTCAGCCACAACGAATGTGGTATAATCACCTGTAGTCACATGAACAGCCTTCAGCCCTAGAAGTGATTCCACAACCTTGGGAACAGTTTCACATTATTCATTTCCATGACCCAGGTAACCATATCGACCCCATCCCCATGTACATACTCATCCATCTTTTCCCACAATAGCAGCATGCCATGCACCAGCCACTATCACAATTGGCTCTAGCTTCAAATGTTTAAATTGTTCAATCATCTAGGGGTACTTTTCATCTGTTGGAGAACCATGTCCGAGCTTGCCACCTAATCCACAGCCAACAGAATATACTAACCTGCAGATACCCACATATATGCATTTAATGTTATTTTCAAATTCAAAGAGGGTTCTGCAACACAGGCATCAAGTGGTTTCATAAAGTCAATGGGAACATAAAATATGTTTAAGTTACAAAATTTACATTCCACTGGGCTGAGAGCTGAGAGCTAACAAATAACAATAGCCTGCTGCAATTTGTACCACAGGAACATTCTCCAGATCACCGTTCAGTAAATGTGGTTCCTGATCATGGAGATCAGTTTGATGACCAAGAATTGCATATGAACCCCAAGAGAATGTGTAAACTCTACCCTCTTGTGAAAGAAAAATAGTGAAGAAATTACCAATGACTGCTTGGACTACAAAAATTCCTTTCAAAGTCTCCACCAGCTGTGGAGTAGTGGCAGTCCTAGAGCCTTCAATCCCTTACTCTGAGTCACCAAAAGAGTCTTTCCCAAATGCATAAACTTGTCCTATATCACTGATAAGCATCGTATGCCCTGCTCCTGCAGTTTCCTGGATAATACGAATCTCCTGAAGAGACCTGCATATGAATGATGTAACCTCCCAATTCTCAACCCATGTCAATTTAAAAGGAGATTCAACACTGCAAAAGCACAGTACACCTTGGGAAAAATACCAGACAAAAGAACACACAAGCATTTATTACATGCCTGATTAGTCTTGGGCGTCATTCTTCATCTGTTGTCCCATGGCCAAGCTGTCCAGAACTATTAGAACCAAATGTATAAATTGCACCAGACTTCGTTACTATGAAACTATGACCAGGACCAACTATGGTTTGAGACTTTTCATGCCTGTAGCATGTTTCCGCAGCTACCAAGAACCGCAATACCAACTTCGAAGAACCTCCACATCTTTCTTTCAGAGTTTATCTCTCTGATTGTGTCATGGGATTGAATACAACTCTACTTTGACACATGTCCAATGCTGAAAGTTTAGATATAGATAGATTAAAGTCAGGGGAAAAGTTTGTTGGTTTTCTAAAGAACTGTGATGAAGCCTGCAAAATGACGAAACAATTCAACCAGGTAAACATTACAATCATTAAAATATATTGCAAAAATGAAGCTAAACAAGCTTGATAGTTTGGAATCCATTCTGCCATTCTGAAACCATAAACAGAAAAACTTGCCTCTAGTCTGGCAAGATCTTGAGGATCCAGATTACATTCCGTAAGCACATGTAGAAAAATGGAGGGATTGGCTGCTAGTGGAAATTCGCCCTGACTTGTACTTCCATAGAAATGTCGTTGTTGTTGGTGAATAATTTGCAAATGAGGTTCACTTGAAAGAGGACTTTCATTGACTGTGTAATATTGTATTGATGTAGACGGACATAGGCCACTACTTGTTGTGGTGTCCATGCCAACTGTAAGCAGCAATACTAGAAGCCTAGTAGGTGATATATGAACTGCTACAATAACAAGAAATTAACAAGACAACACTATGATGAGTATCCAATAATATGCATCAGCCAAATTCCATCCATTCACTGTCAAAACTGTGAAAATAGCAAGCAGCATTGTTGAGTGATTTTGAATCCCAATTTTGGAAAGTGGCATCTAGCTTCCAAACAGAAGGAAACTTCATTTTTGCATTGCATTGAGAGATACAAAATATTTTTAGTTGAGGTCACACCTTACTTAATATGAAACAAAGGGGGTT
The DNA here is from genome assembly GCA_001517045.1 of Pseudotsuga menziesii. Classification (NCBI taxonomy): domain Eukaryota; kingdom Viridiplantae; phylum Streptophyta; class Pinopsida; order Pinales; family Pinaceae; genus Pseudotsuga; species Pseudotsuga menziesii. The sequence continues at coordinate 25,810 of LPNX011155182.1, read as the reverse complement.
TGGACGCCATTAATCTATAATGTAATCGTTGTTAGAAAATTTACATAGCACTAGTCTAGTGGTCGTAACAAAATTTACATGTTAGGGGAGCTTAACTAATCATTGTTTGCTTCAAGGATAGGGTTTTCAGTCACTCAAATTGCATGTGAAATGAAACCCGGTCTACCAAACCAGAAAATTGTCTTAGACAACAAAATTCCACGAAAGATAACAAAATCTATGAAAGTACCAGCCTCCAGAAATTGCATCAGATTCACAAAGTACATAAGCTAAGAAAATGGAAACATTTGAAAAAAGAAGAGCACAAGAATCACGGCTGCACATAAAATGACGATGAAATATTTCTTGAAATGAATCCAAACTATACAAATTTCAAGATATCATAATAATTGGGTGAACGGGAACTTCGACTCCCAAAAGAGTTTGCAACTTTGCACAGGGTAACTCTCTTCAACAGACACAAAGGCAAAGGCATCCTAATGGGTTTTCACTGTTCTGCCCCCACCCTCTTCAAGCAACATTGTTGAAACCTTATAGGAAGGGTGATTTGAGAAGAGCCTCATATCATTGGGACCACCATGAAATCGTGAAGGATGAGCATAGATTATTGAAAAAATGTAACTGGTCAGTTCTGACCTACAAAGCCATAGTATGGAACAGGGGTGCCTAATATACATAGAGCTACATTGAATCCGGAGCTGAGCCATATCAAAATCAAAATAAATAAATATCCCACTCTACTAAATTGGATTCTATCTAATTGCAAATTTAGACAGAAACATTCCTCCAATTAGATTATATCGAGGATACATCACATCGAATCTAGATTGCAGAGATCATCAAGTTAAAATAAGCTATTGAACTTGATTCTATAACCCTGGTATGATAGACCAACTCAGTCCAAGGGGGCATTAATGCATTCGTTCATAGATTATCCAGCATATTATCAGTCAAATTTAGCCAATCAAAATAGTACATTAACTCATACCCAAATAGCTATTTCTAATTCCTGACATATTCGTATGGCCATAGATGCTTTAGCTTATCACTATCAGGATCCTTTGCTCAAAGACATTAGAAACAAGCATGATCGTTTTATTAATTGAGCTAAGACAAAAGGAGGTAACTATTCCTATGCTAGAATGTGTGTGGAAATAGATCTGGAGAAGGGCCTTCTAAAACAGTGAAAAAACCTATGAGGAACCATAGAAACCATGTAATAATGAGTGTAATCCATAATGTGGACCATCATTTTTTTTTCATAGGAAAAAAATAAACCAGAGAAACCTTGTATTTAAATTTTATTAAAAAGAATGGAATTTACTAACCTATGAATGGGATTTCAACTAAAATTCAACTCCAATGCTCCAGAATTCTATGCATGCCTCTTCAAATCCTCCAAGTTTTCTCCAAAACCCTTCTATCCATGGCAGCAATTGTAAATATATAGCCAATTTTTCAAACCCCTCAACCGGTGTCTCAATTTCAATCTGCATGGCCTAATAGATGCCCAAAGATGCCTCTCAGACCTGATTCATTCTCTCACAACCAACGAACCACTTGCTCCTACCAAAGGGAAATATTTGGGACTGAATATCGATTTGTCGGGGTGCTTTAATTGGTGCAAGGTTGCAAAATATGCCCATCATTAATCATTGGCACTACCTAGCTAGTTCAGCATGTGGAAGGTCCATTGTTATTAATCAATTTCCCATTCATAGGTTGAAGAATTAATCGACATGCTTATTCCATAATGTAGGAGTATTTAGTACCAAATCTGTTCGATATTGTTGATGGAGTTAGTTACATTATTATGTTTAGATGTATAATATATTTTTTTACGATATATAGTTATGGCCTTTTCAAGTTTGCATGTCTCTAAGCCTAAACATTGGCATCAATAAAACATTAGTATAATTAAACTTCAAGAGAAGTTGCACTGGTTTGAAAAACCACTAGATATTTTACAAGTGAAAAGCCATACCATACAGACCTGGCCTTCAGCTGGTGTGGCCAAGTGGTGCCCAAGACTTGATGAATCCCCACATCCAAAGGAATAGACATCCTCATTTTCAGCCACAACGAATGTGGCATAATCACCTGTAGTCACATGAACGGCCTTTAGCCCTAGAAGTGATTCCACAACCTTGGGAACAGTTTCATATTCTTCATTTTTGTGACCCAGGAAACCATATTGACCCCATCCCCATGTACATACTCTTCCATATTTGACCACAATAGCAGCATGCCATGCACCAGCCAATATCACAATTGGCTCTAGCTTCAAATGTTTAAATTGTTCAATCATTCGGGGGTACTTTTCATCGGTTCGAGAACCATATCCGAACTTTCCACCTAAGCCATAGCCAATAGAATATACTAACCTGTAGATACCCACATATATGGATGTAATGTTATTTTCAAATTCAAATAGCGTTCTGCAACACAAGCATCAAGTAGATTCATAAAGTCAATGGGAACATAAAATGTGTTTAAGTTACAAGATTTACATTCCACTTGGCTGAGAGCTGAGAGCTAACAAAATAACAATAGCCTGCTGCAATTTGTACCACAGGAACATTCTCCAGATCACCTTTTAGTAAAAGTGGTTCTTGATCATGGAGATCAGTTTGATGACCAAGAATTGCATATGAACCCCAAGAGAATGTGTAAAATCTACCCTCTCGTGAAAGAACAGCAGTGAAGAAATTACCAATGACTACTTGCACTGCAAAAATTCCTTTCAAAGACTCCACCAGCTGTGGAGTAGTGGCAGTCCTAGAGCCTTCAATCCCATACTCTGAGACACCAAAAGAGTCTTTCCCAAATCCATAAACTTGTCGTATATCACTGATAAGCATCGTACGCCCTGCTACTGCAGTTTCCTGGATAATACGAATCCCCTGAAGAGACCTGCATATGAATGATGTAACCTCCCAATTCTCAACCCATGTCAATTTAAAAGGAGATTCAACACTGCAAAAGCATAGTACACCTTGGGAAAAATACCAGACAAAAGAACACAGGAATTTATTGCACACCTGATCAGTCTTGGGCACCATTCTTCATCTGTTGTCCCATGGCCAAGCTTTCCAGCACTGTTAGAACCAAATGTATAAACTGCACCAGACTTCGTTACTATCACACTATGACCAGGAACAGCTATGTCTTGAGACTTTTAATGCCTGTAGCATGTTTCCCCAGCTACCAAGAACCGCAATACCAACTTCCAAGAACCTCTACATCTTTTCTTCAGTGTTTCTCTCTCTAATTGTGTCATGGGATTGAATACAGCTCTGCTTTGACACATGTCCAATGCTGCAAGTTCATATATAGATAGATTAAAGCCAAGGGAATAGTTTGTCGATTGTCTAAAGAACCATGATGAAGTCTGCAAAATGACGAAACAATTCAACCAGGTAAACATTACAATCATTAAAATATATTGCAAAAATGAAGCTAAACAAGCTTGACAGTTTGCAATCCATTCTTCCATTCTGAAACCATTAACAAAAAAACTTTCCTCTAATCTAGCAAGATCTTGAGGATCTATATTACATTCCGTAAGCACACGTAGAAAAATGCAAGGATTGGCTGCTAGTGGAAATTCGCCCTGACTTGTAATTCCATAGCAATGTCGTTGTTGTTGGTGAATAATTTGCAAATGAGGTTCACTTGAAAGAGGACTTTCATTGACTGCATAATATTGTATTGATGTAGACGGTCATAGGCCACTGCTTGTTGTGGTGTCCATGCCAACTGGAAGCAGCAATACCAGAAGCCTAGTAGGTGATATATGAACTGCTACAATAACAAGACATTTACAAGACAACAATGTGATGAGTATCCAATAATATGCATCAGCTAAATTCCATCCATTCGCTGTCAAAACTGTGAAAATACCAAGCAGCATTGTTGAGTGATTTTGAATCCCAATTTTGGAAAGTGGCATCTAGCTTCCAAACAGAAGGTAACTTCATTTTTGCATTGCATTGAGAGATACAAAATCTTTTGAGTTGAGGTCACACCTTACTTAATATGAAACAAAGGGGGTTTGGACGCCGTTAATCTATAATGTAATCTTTGTTACAAAATTTACATACCACTAGTCTAGTGGTCGTAACAAAATTTACATGTTAGGGGATCTTAACCAATCATTGTTTGCTTCAAGGATAGGGTTTTTAGTCAATCAAATTGCATGTGAAATGACACCCGGTCTACCAAACCAGAAAATTGTCTTAGACAACAAAATTCCATGAAAGATAACAAAATCTATGAAAGTACCAGCCTCCTGAAATTGCATCAGATTCACAAAGTACATAAGCTAAGAAAATGGAAACATTTGAAAAAAACAGAGCACAAGAATCACGGATGCACATAAAATGAGGATGAAATATTTCTTGAAATGAATCCAAACTATACAGATTTCAAGATATCATAATAATTGGGTGAACGGGAACTTCGACTCCCAAAAGAGTTTGCAACTTTGCACAGGGTAACTCTCTTCAACGCACACAAAGGAAAAGGCATCCTAATGGTTTTTCACTGTTCTGCCCCCACCCTCTTCAAGCAACATTGTTGAATCCTTATAGGAAGGGCGATTTGAGAAGAGCCTCATGTCATTAGGACCACCATGAAATCATGAAGGATGATCATAGATTATTGAAAAAATGTAACTGGTCAGTGCAGACCTGCAAAGCCATAGTATGGAACAAGGGTGCCTAATATACATAGAGCTACATTGAATCCCGAGCTGAGCCAAATCAAAATCAAAATAAATAAATCTGCCACTCTGCTAAATTGGAGTCTGTCTAATTGGAAATTTAGACAGAAACATTCCTCCAATTCGATTATATCTAGGATGTATAACATCAAATCTAGATTGTAGAGATCATCAAGTTAAAATAAGCTATTTAACTTGATTCTATAACCCTGGTATGATAGACCAACTCAGTCCAAGGGGGCATTAATGCATTCGTTCAAAGATTATTCGGCAAATTATCAGTCAAATTCAGCCAATCAAAATAGTACATTAACTCATACCCAAATAGATATTTCTAATTCCTGACATATTCGTACGGCCAAAGATCTTTTAGCTTATCACTATCAGGATCGTTTGCTCAAAGACATTAGAAACAAGCAGGATCATTTTATTGACTGAGCTAAGACAAAAGGAGGTAACTATTCCTATGCTAGAATGTGTGTGGAAATAGTTCTTGAGAAGGGTCTTCTAAAACAATGAAAAAACCTATGAGGAACCATAGAAACCATGTAATAACGAGTGTACTCCATAATGTGGACCGTCATTTTTTTTTCATAGGAAAAAAATAAACCAGAGAAACCTTGTATTTAAAGTTTATTATAAAGAATGAAATTTACTAACCTATGAATGGGATTTCGACTAAAATTCAACTCCAATGCTCCAAATTCTATGCATGCCTCTTCAAATCCTCCAGGTTTGCTCCAAAACCCGTCTATCCATGGCAACAATTGAAAATATATAGCCAATTTTTCAAACCCCTCAACCGGTGTCTCAATTTCAATATGCATGGCCTAATAGATGCCCAAAGATGCCTCTCAGACATGATTCATTCTCTCACAACCAACGAACCACTTGCTCCTACCAAAGGGAAATATTTGGGACTGAATATCGATTTGTCAGGGTGCTTGAACTGGTGCAAGGTTGCAAAATATGACCATCATTAATCATTGGCACTACGTGGCTAGTTCAGCATGTGCAAGGTCCATTGTTATTAATCACTTTCCCATTCAGAGGTTGAAGAATTAATCGACATGGTTATTCCATAATCTACGAGTATTTAGTACCAAATCTGTTCAATATTGTCGATGGAGTTAGTTACAATATTATGTTTAGATGTATAATATAGTTTTTTTACAATATATAGTTCCGGCCTTAGCAAGTTTGCATGTCTCTAATCCTAAACATTGGCATCAATAAAACATTGGTATAATTAAACTTCAAGAGAAGTTCCACTGGTTTGAAAAACAAGTAGATATTCTACAAGTGAAAAGCCATTCCATATAGACCTGGCCTTCAGCTACTGTGGCCAAGTGGTGCCCAAGACTTGATGACTCCCCACATCCAAAGGAATAGACATCCTCATTTTCTGCCACAACAAATGTGGTCTAATCACCTGTAGTCACATGAACGGCCTTCAGCCCTAGAAGTGATTCCACAACCTTGGGAACAGTTTCATATTCTTCATTTCCGTGACCCAGGAAACCATATCGACCCCATCCCCATGTGCATACTAATCCATATTTGACCACAACAACATCATGCCATGCACCATCTACTATCACAATTGGCTCTAGCTTCAAATGTTTAAATTGTTCAATCATTCGGGGGTATTTTTCATCTGTTCGAGAACCATGTCCGAGCTTTCCACCTAAGCCATAGCCAACAGAATATACTAACCTACAGATACCCACATATATTCATGTAATGTTATTTTCAAATTCAAAGAGGGTTCTGCAACACAGGCATCAAGTAGTTTCATAAAGTCAATGGGAACATAAAATGTGTTTAAGTTACAAAATTTACATTCCACTGGGCTGAGAGCTGAGAGCTAACAAATAAAAATAGCCTGCTGCAATTTGTACCACAGGAACATTCTCCAGATCACCTTTTAGTAAATTTGGTTCCTGATCATGGAGATCAGTTTGATGACTAGGAATTGCATCTAAACCCCAAGAGAATGTGTAAACTCTACCCTCTTGTGAAAGAACAGCAGTGAAGAAATTACCAATGACTTCTTGCACTACAAAAATTTCCTTTCAAAGACTCCACCAGTTGTGGAGTAGTGGCAGTCCTAGAGCCTTCAATCCCATACTTTGAGTCACCAAAAGAGTCTTTCCCAAATGCATAAACTTGTCCTATATCACTGATAAGCATCGTATGCCCTACTTCTGCAGTTTACTGGATAATATGAATCCCTTAAAGAGACCTGCATATGAATGATGTAACCTCACAATTCTCAACCCATGTCAATTTAAAAGGAGATTCAACACTGCAAAAGCATAGTACACCTTGGGAAAAATACCAAACAAAACAACACACATGAATTTATTGCACACCTAATCAGTCTTGGGCACCATTCTTCATCTGTTGTCCCATGGCCAAGCTGTCTAGTACTGTTAGAACCAAATGTATAAACTGCACCAGACTTCATTACTATGGCACTACGACAAGGACCGGCTATGGCTTGATACTTTTCATGCCTGTAGCATGTTTCCCCAGCTACCAAGAACCGCAATACTAACTTCAAAGAACCTCTGGATATTTCTTTCAGAGTTTCTCTCTCTAATTGTATCATGGGCTTGAATACATCTCTTCTTTGACACATGTCCAATGCTCGAAGTTCAGATATAGATAGATTAAAGTTAGGGGAAAAGTTTGCCGGTTGTCTAAAGAACCGTGATGAAGCCTGCAAAATGACGAAACAATTCAACCAGGTAAACATTACAATCATTAAAATATATTGCAAAAATGAAGCTAAACAAGCTTGACAGTTTGCAATCCATTCTTCCATTCTGAAACCATAAACAAAAAACTTGCCTCTAGTCTGGCAAGATCTTGAGGATCTAGATTACATTCCGTAAGCACACATAGAACAATGGAGGGATTGGATGCTAGTGGAAATTCGCCCTGACTTGTAATTCCATAGCAATGTCGTTGTTGTTGGTGAATAATTTGCAAATGAGGTTCACTTGAAAGAGGACTTTCATTGACTGCATAATATTGTATTGATGTAGACGGCCATAGGCCACTGCTTGTTGTGGTGTCCATGCCAACTGCAAGCAGCAATACCAGAAGCCTAGTAGGTGATATATGAACTGCTACAATAACAAGACATTAACAAGACAACAATGTGATGAGTATCCAATAATATGCATCAGCCAAATTCCATCCATTCGCTGTAAAAACTGTGAAAATACCAAGCAGCATTGTTGAGTGATTTTGAATCCCAATTTTGGAAAGTGGCATCTAGCTTCCAAACAGAAGGTAACTTCATTTTTCCATTGCATTGAGAGATACAAAATCTTTTTAGTTGAGGTCACACCTTGCGTAATATGAAACAAAGTGGGTTTCGATGCCATTAATCTATAATGTAATCGTTGTTACAAAATTTACATACCACTAGTCTAGTGGTCGTAACAAAATTTACATGTTAGCGGAGCTTAACTAATCATTGTTTGCTTCAAGGATAGGGTTTTCAGTCACTCAAATTGCATGTGAAATGCAACCCGGTCTACCAAACCAGAAAATTGTCCTAGACAACAAAATTCCATGAAAGATAACAAAATCTATGAAAGTACCGGCCTCCGGCAATTGCATCAGATTCACAAAGTACATAAGCTAAGAAAATGGAAACATTGGAAAAAAGAAGAGCACAAGAATCATGGCTACACATAAAATGAGGATGAAATATTTCTTAAAATGAATCCAAACTATACAGATTTCAAGATATCATAATAATTGGGTGAACGGGAACTTCGACTCCCAAAAGAGTTTGCAACTTTGCATAGGGTAACTCTCTTCAACGCACACAAAGGAAAATGCATCCTAATGGGTTTTGATTGTTCTGCCCCCACCCTCTTCAAGCAGCATTGTTGAATCCTTATAGGAAGGGTGATTTGAGAAGAGCCTCATGTCATTAGGACCACCATGAAATCATGAAGGATGAGCATAGATTATTGAAAAAACTATAACTGGTCAGTGTAGACCTGCAAAGCCATAGTATGGAACAGGGGTGCCTAATATACAATGAGCTACATTGAATCCGGAGCTGAGCCATATCAAAATAAAAATATATTTAAATAAATCTACCACTCTGCTAAATTGGATTCTGTCTAATTGCAAATTTAGATAGAAACATTCCTCCAATTAGATTATATCGAGGATGGATCACATTGAATCTAGATTGCAGAGATCATCAAGTTAAAATAAGCTATTGAACTTGATTCTATAACCCTATCCTGATAGACCAACTCAGTCCAAGGGGGCATTAAGGCATTCGTTCATAGATTATCCGGAATATTATATGTCAAATTTAGCCAATCAAAACAGTACATTAACTCATACCCAAATAGCTATTTCTAATTCCCGACATATTCGTATGGACAAAGATCCTTTAGCTTATCACTAGATTTGAAAATCACTAAGAGAGAATTTGACCATAAAGCAGTGACCTTTACATCACCAAAAATGACTCGCCCTAAGGGCTAATTTGATCAGATACCAACCATTATACTTACTATGTTTATTTATGTTTCAGAAACTGCTCCAATTATTCATTTTTCAAAGTTTACAGATTAATTGATCTGGAGGGCATAGATTTGAGCCGAGTTTAACAATTCCACAAATTTACAGCAAACTTTACAGCCACATAAGGGCTAATTCACTGAACCTACATGCAGAAAACATATAAATAAAGAAATACGCAGACCCCAAAGTTTATCTTAATGTACAAACCCTAAAGCATCTTAAAGCATGCCCAATTCATATATAGTGCAAAAAATACATGGGTACATTCATATTCAACATATTATAAGGGTTTTATTAAATTCGATGGGTTTTTAGTCAAATAGAACCTCTAAAGCTCGATGAGTACCAGAAATGTTTTGAAGACTGATCAAACCAATCTCAATGGCTGCCAGCGATAGCTGCTTCAAGGGCTTCCTTTGGGACCCAAATTATTAGGTCCGATGATCAAAACCCTCTGCGGATTAAATAACCAGGATTTCATGAAGAAAATTGAGGGTGTCTGGGGTTTCAACGAGTGAAATGACTTGGGAGTATTTAGTACCAAATTTGTTCGATATTGTGGATGGAGTTAGTTACAGTATTATGTTTAGATGTATAATATAGTTTGTTACAATATATTGTTATTATTATTATATTGGTATAATACTGTTTTGTATTAAACGTATTTTTTATTATATATATATTATAGAAAAAATGTTTTTTATTAATTTATTTTGTATGTAATATTTATAGGTTTTTAATATAAAAATTTTATATGGTAAACTAATTTATATATTAACTTTAATGAGTTTATATATTTATATTATTTTAATAAACAATACATAGATGAGTACAAAATTTCTATGGAGTCAATGGTCGACATAACATGGTCAACATGTTTTTGTTATCCACAAATGTCTTGTATGTTATATTAATGCTAGGATTGAGTTCATTATGTGAATTGAGTCCATTTTGAGTGCATAATATGATGATGAAAATGTTTATCGCTCCCATATTATATGAGTTTATCTTCTAAGGTCTAGATAATATAATTTTTTTTATAACGACCGCTGGTCCAAATAGCAAAATATCCTTTAACTGACGTGGATTCCACCGATTTAATTAGCCAAGGTACCAAGATTGTGTCCAAATTAGCTTATAAAAACTATAATTATATGTCAAGGTCATGCAAATTAGCCTTCTAATTAACATTATATGCCAAGGTTTAGTGGGTTTAAAGGTTTAGTGGGATTTTGTATATGCCAAGGTCATGTCCAAATTAACATATAGTTGGGTTGCATTAATTCAGTTTTGTTAATATAAGGACTTGTAAATATATATTATATATATGTTAGAATTTTGTAAAATGTAAAAATTCATTGTCAAATTTGTAATTTTTTTCATTGCCGGAGTGACAACTAAAAATGACCAAATAAATGACCAATTGTTATGTGGTCATTTTTAGTCTAGATATCCCATGACCAAATTGGTCATTTATATTGGTCGTTTTAAGTTGGTTTTTATCTCATGACCAAAAGTGGTCATTTATCTTGGTCTTTTTTAGTAAGCTCACTTAAATTTATCAATTTTGGTCATTTATCCCTTGAAAAAAACTGTGGTGACCAAAACTTGTGGTCTCCTGGTCACTAATCTCTAATTTTCCACTAGTGATTGCATCATCCCTGAACCTCGGTTCAAAATGTATCCAGAAGTATTGGCCCCCGTGAAAGTGGTGGATTGCATCATCCCTGAACCTCCGTTCAAAATGTATCTAGAGGTCTTGGCCCCCATGAAAGTGGTAGGATTGCATCATCCCTGAACCTCGGTTCAAAATGTATCCGAAGATCTCGGTCCCCATGAATGTGGTAGGATTGTATCATCCTTGAGCTTCGGTTTAGAACGGATTCGGTGACTTCGGTACTTAAGAAAGTGTGTTGATCCTGTAATTCCTAGAGGAAGGATTGTCTGAGTTTCACATATGTGTTGATCCCGTAATTCCAAAAGGAAGGATCATTAGTAACTCCGTAAATACCTAAATCCTGTAATTCCGAAAGGAAGGATCATTAGTAACTCCGTAAAGACCTAAATCCCATAATTCCAAAAAGAAGGATCATTGAATTGATCCCGTACTTCCAATAGGAAGGATTGTCTGAGTTCCACAGATGTGTTGATCCCGTAATTCCAATAGGAAGGATTGTCTGAGTTCCACAAATGTGTTGATCCCGTAATTCTGAAAGGAAGGATCGTTAGTAACTCCGTAAAGACATAAATCCCGTAATTCCGAAAGGAAGGATCGTTAGTAACTCCGTAAAGACCTAAATCCCGTAATTCCGAAATGAAGGATCATTGGTAACTCCGTAAAGACCTAAATCCCATAATTCCGAAAGGAAGGATCATGTTGATGTTTTGATGATGTTGATGTTTTGATGATAATGACGTTTTTATGATGATGATGACATACTAATCAAAAGATTAGTGTATGATGATGATGATGTACTGATCAAAAGATGAGAGTATGATGATGATTACGATGTACTGATCGAAATATCAGAGTGTGATGATGATGATGTACTGATCAAAAGATCAGAGCATGATGATGATGTACTAATTGAAAGATCAGAGTATGATGATGATGATGTACTGATCAGAGTATGATGATGATGATGTACTGATCGAAAGATCATAGTATGATGATGATAACGTACTGATCAAATGATCAGTATGTGATGATAATGACGTACTAATCAAAAGATCAAAATATCATGATGATGATACTGTTTGAGAATTGAAGTATGATTATGGTGCTAATCACAATGTTACCGATCAAGTTGTTGATCGAAAGAACAAAATGCCGAAGAAGTTGTTGCTGCTTGAAAGATCAAAGTACTGAAGATGTTGCTGATCGAAATTTTGAAGATGTTGTTGCTGATCGAAAGATCAAAGTGCTGAAGATTGTTGGGAAATAGGGAAGACCCAGGTTTTATACCTTTAACTTCGCACCAACAAAAGACCCATAGAGTTGGCCCTTTCAGCAACAACCTGCGAACAGGTTGCAGTCTCACCTGAAACTGCTATGGGGTGCCGCAGAACCAGATTTCTGCAAGCAAAGAGGGATATTACTAAACCTTTAACTTTTAACAGATTATAAATATAAATCACAGAGCTTAGCATTCACTTATTTAGCTTCGCAGTTAGATAAACAAACAGTGCCTTGCGCAACCCTTTACTGGGAATTCATAGCGAATTTATTGTCTAGCAGTGATCTCTACTTATTAGATATATAGATATAAATGCATGAAAGAACACAACATAAACAACACACAGAAAAATGACACAAGATATAACGTGGTTCACCCCCAGTGTAGGGGTTACATCCACAGAACTATGTTTTATTCAATCATTCTACAAAAATTATAGTTCTGATCTGTGCACTCAGCTACAGATCCCTTCAGTCCTCAAATCCGTGCACACAGCTGTAGATTTCCTTATCACCCAAAACCCTCTTCGTACACAGCTACAGAGGTCATCCACGCACACAACTAGGACTTAAAATTTTCTTACAAAATTGGCCTTAGCTTCGCATCAATTCCTTTTTCACAAAAATCCTAACCTTACTTACTTACAAGAGAACCTATTTAAATAGCGCACTGTTACAAAACCATGGACTTAAACCATGGGCACCCCGAACCCTAAACCCTGGATTTAAACCATGGGTTTATTACAACATAAGGTTTTTAACTCTGTCCCGACACTCCTAAGACTATTTTGAGCCATAGCTCCTCTTACAAACTCCCAAAACCCACGGAGCTATTTACCTTAAGAACCATTAGGGTGTGCACCCCAACAGGCCCCTAAGACTCACCAGTGGCCCGTCCCAGGACACTCAACTACTTTTATGGTGGTAGAATCTTGTTGGCGAAGCCTGGTGCGCTGCTTGCTGAAGTCATACATGCGGTTGCTGGCTGGTTGTTCCTTTCCCTCGTGAATTGCTGGTTAAGGCCTTCTGGATCTATCATCGACCCCGTCCTTTGATCCGCTTGTCACGCATTTGACCATCCACAACTTAGGTTCCCCAGAGTTGTGTGTCAGGGTGCCTAAGACAAACAGCCACCGTGGTTCTGTCAAACTAGGAGGATACATATTGGGATGTTTCAGAGTTTTTCTGTGAAGACCGGTGCTGTTCTTTGTGCAGCATAGAGCGCACTTCTACCTTTATTTCGACCCCATAGAGCGAACTTCTATCTTTCTTTGTGCCTTGGTTAAGCATGGCTTCCCAGGTGGATTACTCATAAGGTTTAGCAGACCTCTCTCCCTGACCACTCGTAATAACTTCTGGACTTCACGATCATTCGACATAGTGGTAACTGAAGAAACATAAAGACATGCACAATGCATGAGTCGCAGGCTTATGTAGCTTCTTATAGAATCCCAAAACATAATCTATCATTATGGTGTATTAATAATTCCAAATATGATGAAGTGTCAGCAATCGTGTCCACATGGCGCCATATTTTCCCAAGATCTCATTATTGCAGGTAGTGAGGGAAGTTTGTGTGACGGCGCCACCAAGTCTAGTTTGTCCCATCCGTCACATTTTAAGCTGTGACACACTTTTAATCTTTGACATAACTACTAGCTCCGGCTTCACCTTAACAATAACTTTGACAGCCTTCCACACTTCATAGTTTTGAGGACAGATTCATTATAGTCTAGCACCCAATTTCAATTGTTCTTGGTACTTAGACTGTCCTTCCCGTGGTTACTTCTGATTAGGGGGTCCTGGCCTGTCCCTATACTTCTTTAAATGACTACCATTTACCATAGAAGGTAACATTTCTCCATTCAACTTAGCTAATTCGACTGCTCCTCCATCAGTAACTTTCTGTACTATGTATGGTCCTTTCCAATGTGTCTTGAACTTACCCGAGAATTTCATGAATTTGCTGTCATATAAGAGCACAAGATCACCCTGCTGGAACTGCTTCTTCTTGATATGTCTATCATGCCATGCTTTTTCTCAAGCTTTCTGCACTTGCTGCTGGAACCCTGCAATAAATCTGTCCTCTTCAAGTTCTAGTATCTTTGTCAGCCTTTCTGTTATTATCGCTAGGTCATCCATCTTTGTGAAAGTAGATATTCTAAGGCTAGGAACAATGTATTCCATGGGAATGACTGCTTCTTGCCCATAGACCAACCTAAAAGGTGTATGGCCTGTCAATTTCTTGCAAGTAGTTCGATAAGCCCATAGCACTACTAGAATTCTAAGATCCCAGTCATTTTTGTTAACGTTACAAACCTTTGTTAGATCCTGTTCAAGGATCTTATTAAAAGCTTCGACAATCCCATTTTCTTGTGGATGATAGGTAGTACTCGTCTGATGATATACCTGGAATTCTTCAGTCAATACTTCAATAGTCTTATTCAGAAAATGTGAGCCTTGATCACTCATAAGGACTCTAGGACACCCAAATCTGGACAAGATGTTATCAAAGATGAACTTTGCAGCTATAGCAGCACTACATTTCTTGACCGGTTGAGCTTCATCCCATCGGGTAAGGTAATCAGTTGCTGTAATAATGTATCTTGCTCCTAACTTCTTCGTGGGGGGGTTGATAAATCCAACAAAATCAATAACCCATTTTTCAAAGGGTTGTAAAGTTACCTGTGGGACCAAAGGTATCTCATCCCTCCTGGATGGTTTGCCCGTCCATTGACAGATGTCGCAGCTATGGCAATATTCTCTTGCATCCTTGTGAATTGTGGGCCACCACAATCCGGCTGTAAGAATCTTCTGTGCTGTAGATTTTCCTATGTAGTGACCTCCTGCTGTCCCAGAATGTGCCTCAGCCAAAATTAATGACTTCTCATGTTCTAGGACACATCTGCGCAGTATTTTATCTGGGCCCATCTTATATAATTGTCCTGCTATTAAGGTAAAGTCAGCTGCTCGAACCACCGGTAGCTTCTTCTACTGTGTTGTCATCTCGGTGGGTGGAAAACATGTAGACAAATATTGAACAATATCCTAAAAGTATTCATCAACCATCTAGATGGCAAACAACTGGGCATTAGGAAGACCTTCGTCTAGGCTGATAGGTTCTTCTCCCGACTCGAGCCTCGACAAGTGGTCAGAATCTAGATTCTGTAGTCCTGTCTTGACTATGATCTCAAAGTCATATTCCTGAAACAAAAGCAGCCATCTGCATATCCTTCCACCTAGAACAGGCTTGTTAACCAAATACTTCAAAGCAGAATGGTCAGTAAACATCTTAAAATGAGAGCCTAACAAGTAATGTCAAAACTTCTGCAATGCATACACTATAGCTAGACCTTCTTGTTCTGTCGTAGTATATTTTTTCTCTACTGTGGACAATTTCCTACTTGCAAAAGAAATGGGGTGATCAATATTACCTTCACCTGACTGGGACAATACTATACCCAGAGCAATGGAGGATGCATCGACATGCACATGGAATTCCTTATTCCAGTCAGGGAATACTAGGATGGGAGCAGTTACCATATTTTCCTTTAGAATATCCAAGCTTGCTTGACACTCAGGTGTCCATTCGAACTTAATATCTTTCTTCAACTGTTTTTCCATCGGAGCAGTAATTTGAGCATACCCTTTAATAAACTTTCTATAATATCCAGTATGCCCAAGTGTAGTGTGAAGTTGTCTAACAAATGTTGGAGGTGGAAGGTTCACAATAATAGCTATCTTCGTCGGATCCATAATCAAGCCTTGTTTACATACAATGTGACCTAGCAGAATCCCAAAAGGTGCACAAATGATACACTTTTTCAAGTTCAAGGAAATCTGGTGTTGTCTACATTTATCCAGCATAAGTCTTAAACTAGTGATATGGTCTTTTAGTAGCCCAAAAATAGTCCAATCATCAAAGTAAACTTCTAATAATTTATGTATATATTCCTTAAAGGCAGAGATGACTACTCTAGAAAATATAGCAGGTGCATTCTTCAATCCAAAGGGCATAACTGTATACTGAAAGGATCCCATTTCTGTAGCAAAGGTTGTCTTATGTCGATCCTCTGGAGCAATTCAGATCTGATGGTAACCTGAAAATCCATTAGTAAAAGAGTACACTTCCCGACCCCCGACATTGTCTAACACTTCATCTGTGAAAGGTGTGGGGAAAGGATCATGTAGACAAGCATCATCCAGCTTCCTTAAATCAACACAGATGCGGATTTCACCCTTAGTCTTTTTCTCTTACACGACCATAGGACTGACCCACTCAGATTCCTCAACAGGCTCAATAATTCTTGCAGCAAGCATCTTATCCAGCTCCATCCTAACGTTTTCCTTGTACTTAGGGTTTAACCTATAAGGACGCTGTTTCACAGGTTTCGCATCAGGTTTCAAGGGGATATTTATGACTCCTATATCACCCAGGATACCTTTCATCTCTGAACACTTTATTGGAAATAGGTCCTGATATTCATGGAGAAGTTGGGTCACTTTGCTTACCATTCCGTCGTCCCAATAATCTCCAATGGTAGCATGCTTAGACTGTTCTTCTGAGCCAATGTTTACGGTCCACGTCTTCAGGGGCTGTGTCACCTCAGGAACTTTGACTGCTGTTCCATGAACTTCACAGTGGCCTTCTGACTCCAGAATATCAAAGTTGCATGGATCGTCATCCTCATCAAGTGCGAGGTTATAGAATTCGATTGAATTAGCCTCTTGTACCTTCCAATCCGGTTGGTATTCTGCTATATCTTGATCATCAAACACCTTAGTATGGATCAACCATATAGCTGTGTCTAGAGTAGGGAAAACCTCATTACTAGAAAATTTCAATACAAAACTGTCAATAAGAGTTTCCCAACTTACAGTACCTCGGCGAAGCTCACGGGGTCTTCACTTAGTGAAACCATGCCATAGCACGTTCGTTCGTGGCATATGAAACAATACCTCTATTTTAAAAAAATATTGGAAAATACCTCCCAAAATCTTTTTTTTTAACCCCCTCCCAATATGCCTTCCCAATTTAAAAAAACCCCTATTTTCACTGTATATTGCATGTATCAATTTTTTCATTTACAGTTTTTATACCCCTTTAGATTTCTACCTAGTATATTGACATGATACTCGACATTCATTCTTTTCCCTCACCGTGCAAAATAGTTATTCATAAGTGTGTAGGGTTCCTATATTGTTGAATTTGTTGCAAAATAATTATTCATAATTTTTTATGTTTATAATGATTGGTTCCTCCAAGACCTCGTGGTTTGGAGGAACCTAAAACCGCCACAGCTGTTCCCTGTGCTCACATACAACCAAGAGGATGAGATTAAAACCAGGCCACAGACAGCAGAGAATACAGGGTATTGTTAAGAAACTTAGTAGTTGCTAATTTATGGACAGAGAGATCACCAGCAGAAAAGAAACAAGAAGGCGAATAAACTTACCTCAACCAAAGCAACGTGGAAAGAATTAGTCTCAGTTGCAAAAACAGCCAGTGCCTCTATTTTGTTGGAGAAGGTGGAAACTGCCACAGACCATCACTAAAACTTGATCAACAACACCTCCATAGGTATATACAGAAAATAGAAAAAACAAAAAGAGAACTCCAGTGAAGGAAAGAGGGAACCAGGTACAAGGCATATTTGATTTGATCACTTGCCAATTGGTTAGAGATGCATTTGGTACTTTTCCAATGTTCTCAAATCCATTTCAAGGTGCAAAAAAAGGTTGATTGACTCAAATATGGTCTCCCAATTTTATGCTTCATTAATAGCATGCAATCCACCAGTTGTACGATCAATCCACCAATGTCACTCAAGTATCTACATAACTTATGGCCTAGAAACCACATTTTGGATAAAAACCTTGTCATTGTCTTGGCAAACAAGTAGTTTGACAATCAAACCCATAAATCAGTATGCCTAATAATTAGCTTGGAAAACAAGTGGTTTGTTGATCAAACATGCAAATGAGAATTCCTGAAGTGTGGATTTTTTCCCAACAATGATTTTCATCACCTTGATGCCCCTAGGTCATTTCCTTGTCATAACTAATGTTATTTTGTTCTTTTGTAGACTCCAAATCTCACTCTCTAAATCATCCATACTCTATCAAATTTATGACCAAAATATCTATAACTTCTCATGCTCATGTTGCTTAGATTGATGGTCTTTCATATCCCTCTCAAAATAAAGGATTCTCCTTAAAGGTTTACTATATTTTTTTGGTTTCTTCCATAGTTGCATTGTTTTTCTTGGATCTTGGTAGTGTTTTCATTGGTCACCCCAAGGTGGGATACCGATGCACTAGCTACAATGAGAGCACCTCACAACCAAGGGCACGCTAGATCTGTCATATTGGGTATTATATTTATCGTTATTACTTGATCAATCTTGTACTTCTTACATACATTACTTTATATAAGAAGGGGTTTTCAATGTATCTTGCAAAATCAATCTTAGAAATTAGGAATGTTGGGGAGGTTCAACTCTTATTGGTTCTTTCACAAGGGTTTCAAGCCTCCTTTAGGCTAGGAAGCATATTTCCTTCCCTCCTCTTTTTCTTTGGCTTCGTTTCCTTTTGTTTCCTAGGTAGAACACATGATTCTTTAGAGGGAAAATCTAATTTCCCTTGGAGACTTGATCAAAGTGCATTGGAAAATCAACCAACCCTACCTAAGTATATTAAATCAGCTATAATAAATAATCAAGTGGATTTTTACCCTCTTTCTTTCACCTTTTCCCAACACTTAGTACCCCTCAACAATCGGGTAATGGCTTCAGTCCTCCATCCTCTATTTTGGTGATAGTTGGGCCTACTATGTGGAGGTGTGGTGCTTCACTCTAACCAACATGCTATAGGAAATACATATACTAATAGTCTAAGACAGATTTCATATATTTATTATAGCTATAAACATTATCGCATAAGAACCTACTAATCTTAGACAAATTCCATATATTTATTATAGCTATAAACATTATCACATAAGAACCTTACATTTACACATCATTCTCCAAATGGTAAGCCATTGATCACATGCCTTCAGATCTTATGAGAAATAGCAAAATGTGTTTTTGTTTTTATTATCGTCCATGTCGAAAATCTCTTACTAGTTTACACTTTCATTAATAAATGTAAATAGGATAGTGGGATGACCATGGATTAGAGACAACCAGAAATGTCATACACAATTCTTATATTTTCTTAGTATTAGCACCTGTCCACTCCAAAAGACTTCACTGCCCTTTTGAATAAAACAGATTTCTATACTAAATCAATGACTAATTACATTGATTAAAAAACATGTAACGGATTAAGCTAACTTTCCAATTAGAACATGCTTCCCATTTTCAAGATTATACTTGATCCCAGGCCATAATATTCAACTTAAAAGCAATTGCATTTGCCACTATTAAAGGAGCCACCTCCTTCCATTTCAAATCATCCACTTTGCTTTTAACCACTTGTTCATTTGCTCGTCACTTCTTAGTTTCCACTACGCTATCTTGACACTTTTCAGTCCGAGAGCTACTTGGTTTGTAGGACGAAGTTGGTTTATCCCCGAATTTAACCCCCGAAAAAAAGTAGTTAAGGAACTTGATCAAGATTAAAGTAATGAATTTAATCAAAGAATTAAAAATGGCCTCTTTTAAGAGTTAGTTCTATAGGCTTAAACATCTTGATTATAAATTTTCCTAATTCCTAAAATATCCTGGAGGGAATTAAACTGCAAATATTTATGTGTTCTCTCCTCGTGGAGTACCATCCATGCGTTTTATTTATCAAAATCCACGAAATCACTAATTCAACTTCTTAAATATTATGACAATCATTTTATGAACTTCAAACGTAAAAGATTGCACGTGACATCTACCTTTTGGAAATACCTCGAATAAATAAGAATTATGCAGCACATTGACAAAGCTCTTGAAGAAAATGACACGTTCACATGGCGTCTTCAACAAAAGTTTAGACGACTAATTAGATATTAGCCCATTTAGCAATAAATTCATGAGCAGCCTGCCCAATACCAATTAATACGAACAGCTGCTATTTTAATGAAGAATGCAACATAAAGCTAAACATCAACATTCATAAAAGCATGTGAAAACATCAAAAGACCAAAGGCCTAATAGATGCTAGGCTCAAATGTCTAATTCCTATTGTGCACTCAAATGCCAACCTAAAACTGCCAAATTTCTACAACAAAATTGAACATCAGTGCCTGACGATGCCACTCTCCCATCTTACAAATTTAGCATGCACTGAACTGGAAATTCAACGCCTTCATATTTGATGCAAATTTAACACCTGAACAGGAAAAAAACAAGAAAATAGAATGATATTAAGGTGTGAAAAATTTTAGACGACAGATTGAAAGATCGATTTGTACTATTGACCATGTCAAATAAAAAAAAATTGACTACAAACATCAACTGGTAAAAACAACATACTAATCCTTGTAGGATTACTATGAAGCGCTTGTAGGATAAAAACACAGAATGCTGGAGCTGTCCATCACTATCCATCAATTAATCTCAGGCAAAGTGTGTGCAAATCTATTTACAAGAAATGTAATCCTAAGTTAATAGACAAGATTGCAAAGTTCTATAAACAGTACTGCTGAGGAAAATCAACTGAACAGTAAAAAGCTTACATTGCCAATAATAAATGCATACCTCTACCATTGGAACCATTCGCTTCTGCTCTGTCACAATTCATTTCAGTTGCTGAATTTGTAGAAAAAAAACTTTAATCATAATTCCACCTAAGCGGTGAGCTCGCACGAAGCATGGAAATTCCGTCCACGGCAAATGTCTTCCAAATTTTCTCCCGCATAAGAGAAAAATGGTGAAACCTCCACCCCTGTGCACATATTCAGATATGTTTCCCATTTTTATCAAAACAGTTACTAAAATGGCCAATAATAAGTTATTTTGTAAACGAGGAAAATACTATCTATGTGTAACAATCTGGACAAGAAATTATGCATTTACTTAACCATTCTCTAGAGGGAGTACAGAAGAAATATTTTTTCATGCATATCCTGGAAACCTAGAAAACATATATTGTAGAGGTCATAACTGGTTCATGAAAAGCCTTCCTGTTAACACCCAAAAATGGTTAACTACCTCATCTACCCCATTACATGGCTCATTTGTCCATTTGCCTACCATATTTCTCCATAAAACCATCTAAAAAGGCTCCAAAAGGCCTAAAATGCCTCCAAAAGGCCAAAAAACCCCTTTTCCTCCAAAAATAACCAAAATTCCTCTAAAAATAGCAAAAATCCCCAAAAGGGAAGAAAAGGAATAAAAATAATGAGGAAAAAGGAGGAAAACCCTAAAAACAGCAAAAACCCTAAACAAGCTGCCCTAAACCACATGTTTTCCAAAAACCATGGGAAAGCACTCCACCACTAAAAAACTATAAATAAGTGGTGGAGACCCCTCATTTCACATCCACAGTCAAAAGAATCCTACCTCTGCCGAAATCATTCTCGAAACCCTAGCTTACCATCAAGCTATTTCCATCATCGAGAACCCTTTTGGCCCGTTTCCACCACCGGAACAGGAAAGGAAGCAGCTTGGAGCTCGGAGCCACCGACATTGGACCAGCGCAACGGACTCCACCAACCTCTTCATCAGAGGTAACATAAATACAAAGTACCTTTACACATTTTCTTATTGTTTTTACTTTCCGTTATTTACTTTTTCTGCTTTAGTTTAGTTTATTTCCATTTACATTATCGAACTGCTACTAAGGAATCCAGATTCCTTAGTAGGTGCTCATTAGCACAAGCTAGGGTGAAAAACCTAGCTACAGTTTTGGCGACTCCGCTGTCTCTTGTTAATTCTAGTTTTATTTTCCCGTACTGTACTTTCGTTTTCCGTTTTCGGCCGCCGGAAACCGCGCCGTTTTCTTTCGCAGCTGCGTCCCGACCGCCCATTTCAGGCCTTAAGCCGCGACCAGCCCGCCGCTGTCAGCCTTTTTTGCCTGCGTCCCGACCGTGTTTTTTCCGACCACAGTCGCGATCCGACCACGCCTGTTCATTACACAGGCGCGCTCCGACCGCCGCTGCTAGCCTGAAACCCGCGGCCTCGACCGCGCCTGTTCTCCCCGAACCCGCGGCCTAGACCGCGCCTGTTCGCCCTGAACCCGCGGCCTCGTCCACGCCTATTTTCCCAGAACCCGTGGTTTCGACCGCCGCTGCCATCTACCCACCCGCGGCCTCGACCGCACCTGTTCGCCCCGAACCCGTGGCCTCGACCGCGCCTGTTCGCCCAGAACCCGCGGTTTAGACCGCCGCTGCCATTTAGAAACCCGCGGTCCGCGCCCAGTTTTTTTTTTTGCATTTGTTGCCACACAGAAACCTAGTCGATTTACCTTCATTTTTCCTACACTTGCACAGCCACCTGTTCCATTTGCAGCCCTATAGCCACTCCTGCTTCTTGTTTTATAGCATTGTTTTAAAATTTTTCAGCATTATTTCTTTCAGCAAAAAGTTTGCATGGTTAAAGTTTCTTACAGTTTTTCATACATTATTGTTATTGAGTAGCTGTTATAGATTCATCATCTCACATGCACACAATCTGTCCCCTAAATTCAAGTGAGACTTAAAATCTACCTTAACTCAACCAACACAATAGCC
>LPNX011155106.1:209730-220455 GCA_001517045.1 Pseudotsuga menziesii | reverse complement strand
GAACATTATTAGTTCTGATTTGGGAATATAATCCAAACAATCTAGAACTAAATCTAGGAGATTGGGCTGAACATGTTCCCTATTGGTAGGATGAATATTGTCCATGGGGCCATTAAGTTGTTCTGAAGCCATCAATGGTAATTGATGGTATTTTCAATGAATATGTATATCTCTGCGCTTTATGGGAAATGATACTATAGATTGCAAATCAACCTTGAATCTTTGAAGGCTCTTGAACTCTCAAGGTGACAATACTAAAAACCCTATTTGAAGGCTCTGAGCTCTCAAGATGATATTATTTGCTGTGCTGTTGGAAACTAAGATTTCATACTGCAGTGTAGTTCTCTTGACAACTTACTTTGCTTAGCTAAGTAATAATAGGATTTTTACCATCTTGATGGAGCTATATTTGGATGCTTTGTCTCCTTGAAAGACTCATACTCCTATTTTGTTGGAATCATATGTAAGCAACTGGATTTGTAAATGCTCCAACCTCTTAGAATTGTCACCTACTCATTGATACTTTTACTCGTTCATGAAATCAAGGCATGCAAATGTTGCCGAAAGAGGTGAAGAAGAAGCAGTGGGTGATTTTGCATTTGTGGCATTACATAATCAATCAACTAAGTCTATAGCCTGGTATTCGACTCAGGTGCATCTCACCACTACAAGTGTCACAGAAACTGGTATGTAAATTTCATTAAAGATAAGAGTAATAGTGAATCTATTGCTTTGGGTGATGGATGGACTCACTATGTTAGAGGATGTGAGGTTGTTCATG
The DNA here is from genome assembly GCA_001517045.1 of Pseudotsuga menziesii. Classification (NCBI taxonomy): domain Eukaryota; kingdom Viridiplantae; phylum Streptophyta; class Pinopsida; order Pinales; family Pinaceae; genus Pseudotsuga; species Pseudotsuga menziesii. The sequence continues at coordinate 219,674 of LPNX011155106.1, read as the reverse complement.
TGATATTGAACAATACTTTAACTTATACTTTCAAAAACGTTTGATATGTTTCTAAAATGAGCAAAAATCTCATCTATTAGTGATATAACTAGGAACCCTAATATTTTTGTAAATTTTAAAGGAAGCAAATATATGGTCACTACTCTCATGATAACAAGGTGACTATAGTTTTTATTGGTGAAAAAGGGTTGTATAGACTGGTTGATTCTAAAAACAACAAAGGCACATGCACCAGCTGTGGTAGAGAATACAAATGTAATCTGGCATTAAAGGTATGGACACCTAAGTTATCAATATTTATCAATATGGTGGATGGTCTTCCATCCATTCAGGATTGTTAGAGGTATGTGCATGATTGTTAGAGATACGTGCAGGCTATTAGTTATGAAAACAACATTGGCTTTCATTTGATACTGACAATAAAACATGGCAAGCCAAATGAGTTTTGGACCTAGTACATGTTGATTTGCATGGTCCAATGAAAACACTTACAATATATGGAGTTAAGTAATTCCTATTACTGGTTGATGACTATTCAAGGAAAATTAGGGTTTGTTTTATGAATAATAAGTCAAGTTGTTGTTCAAATTTTGTAACATGAAAAGCTTTGGTAGAGAAACAAACAAGTAAACAACTAAAAGCTTTAGGATATGATAATGGAGGTGAGTTTGTTTCAACTTAGTTCAAAGAATCTTGCAAAAGGGAAGGTACATAGGCGGTATACCACTCCATACACTCCACAACAAAATGGAGTCATGGAAAGGAGGAATAAGATAGTTGTGGAGATGGCAAAGTGCATGGTGCACAGCCAGAATGTACCATAGCCATACTGGGAAAAACCAGTGAATGTTGTGGTTTACATCCTTAACAAAAATCCTTGTAAATATTTGTAGGATATCACTCCTAAGGATTCATGGTTAGGTAGAAAACCTTTTGTAAGAGATTTTCATATTTTTAGTTGTATTGCTTTTGCAAATATTCCCAAGGAAAAACGTTCCTAATGAATAACTGGATGTTTCTACAAACAACATAGAGGGATTCTTGATCTTCACAGCAAGACCAAGAGGGCCAACAAAGGAAATGGAAATGGTATTATACCATGATGGAAGGATATTGAGAAGATGAGTTGCCAAAGGCACTAGAAGGAAAGACTACATGATTGAGGAAACAAATTGTGCAAGGCAGTGAGCAGATAAATTTTTCTCTAACTTCTGTTGTTTTTGTGTCAGGTATTTGAACCTAGCACATTTGAAGAATCCAAAGGAAAAATTGAATCAGAGGCTGCCATGAAAGTGAAATAAGATGCATATATGAAAAGTAAGACTTGGGTCTTGTCCACATTGCCTCTAGGGAAGAAAGCACTTGGTTGTAAATGGATTTTAAAAGTCAAATATAAACTAGATGGTTCTTAAGACAAATACAAAGCTTGTCTTGTTTCCAAAGGATATGCACAAGATGAAGGGGTGTACTATGAAGAAATCTTTTCCCCCACAACGAAAATGGTAACTTTTTGACTAGTTATCTCCATTTTTGCTCATTCTGGATGGAAGATATATAGATGGATGTTAAAAGTGCCTTGATGTAACCACAAGGGTTTCATTTTTTTGGAAAGAAACATTTCGTTTGTTGGTTGGTAAAGTCCTTGTATGGATGGTAAAGTCCTTGTATGGACTCAAGTAGGCTCCTCAAGCCTGGTATTTCAAACTTGATCAATACCTTAGAGATTATAGAGTTAGAAAAACCTATTATGAACCCACTTGCTACGTCAAAAATAGTGACGATGATATATTGATATTATTTTGTCTATGTTGATGGTCTTCCCATCACCAAAAGCAGTGCCAACAAGATTAAATAGGTGAAATTTGATATTTGATCTATTTTTGAAATTACTCATTAAAGCATGCTTCACTATTGTTTAGGTGTAGAATTTTTGCAATCTAAGCACGCTATATTTCTATCACAAGTCAAGTATGCCAAAGCACTCTTCAAAAAATTCAGAATGGCTGAATGTAATCCTACATCTACACCTATGGAAGTTGGCATAAAACTCTCAACTTACACGGACTCACCACTAGTCAACGAGTCATTGTATTGGAAATTGGTTGGTAGTTTGATTTATCTTACTACCACCCAATCAGATCTATGTATTTTAGTGATTTGTCTCTTTCTCAATTCATGTCTAATCCTGAAGAGTTACATTGGCAAGTTGCAAAATGAGTCCGTCAATATTCAAAGGGACCCTTGACTTTGGCATTCTATATCAGAGATATGTTGACTCCATGCTAGCAGAGCATATTGATTTCAATTACGCTGGATCGGTTGATACAAGGAAGCCAGAAACAGGTTATGTGTTCACTCTTGGTTTAGTAAGGTAATTTCATGGAAAAGTAATCTACAAGCTACAGTTGCCTTATCCTCCATTGACAAAAAATACAAGGCAGACTTCAGTACAGGTTGTGAGGCAATGTGGTTACGAAGAATATTGGTCGATCTTCAACTTGACCAAGCAGTGATAACCTCACTTTTCTGTGACAATTAGAGTGCTCTCAAAATGGCAAAAAAATCAGTCTATCATGCCATAAGTAAGCATATTGAAGTTCATCACAATTACATCAGATAGTTGGTTGACAATCAAGACATTTGCCTTTATTATTGTCCTACAGCAGAGAAAATATTGACATAATGACAAAACCACTTGGTAATGATAAGTTCACTCATTGTGCCATGTTGTTAAAAAGAAAGCTAACTCCAGCTAGATTTTCATAATGGTGTAATGAGCTAACATATAAGCTTTCACTCATAGTGCCATGTTAGAAGGAAAGCTAACTCCAATTAGATTTTCATCATGGTGTAATGTATTTGATGACAATGTGGCAGTGTTAGATGGAAAACTACTTTATGAGAACTAACACACATTAGATTTTACTCACCATGCAATGTTTTAAGAATGGAAGCTAACTCCAGCTAGATTTCCATCATGGTGCATTGTGATTGATGACAATGTGGCTGTGCTAGATGAAAAACTACACTATGAAAGTTTACACACATTAGATTTCACTCACCGTGCAATGATTTAAGAATGAAAGCTAACTTCAGCTAGATTTCCAACAAAACCCAATGTGATTGATGACAATGTGGTTGTGTTACATAGAAAACTACCTTATGAAAACTAACACACATTAGTTTTCACTCATCGTGCCATGTTGTTAAAATGAAAGCTAACTCCAGCTAGATTTCTATCATAGTGTAATGAGCTAACACACATAAACTTTTCCTTATAGTGCCATGTTGTTAGAAGGAAAGCTAACTCCAGCTAGATTTCCATCATGGTGTAATGTATTTGATGACAATGTGGGTGTGTTAGATGAAAAACTACCTTATGAAGACTAACATACATTAGCTTTACTCACCGTGCAATGTTTTAAGAATGGAAACCAACTCTAGCTAGATTTCCATCATGGTGCATTGTGATTGATAACAATGTGGTTGTGCTAGATGAAAAAATACCCTATGAAAGCTTACACACATTAGATTTTACTCATCGTGCAACGATTTAAGGATGAAAGATAACTCCAGCTAGATTTTCAACATGGTGCAATGTGCTTGATGACAATGTGATTATGTTAAATGGAAAACTACCTTATGAAAGCTAATACACATTAGCTGTCACTCATCGTGCCATGTTGTTAAAAGGAAAGCTAACTCTAGCTAGATTTCCATCATGGTGTAATGAACTAACAAACAAAAGATTTCCCTTATAGTGCCATGTTGTTAGAAGGAAAGTTAACTCCAGCTAGATTTATATCATGATGTAATGTATTTGATAAAAATGTGGTTGTGTTAGATGGAAAACTACCTTATGAAAACTAACCGACATTAACTTTATTGACTATGCAATGTTTTAAGGACGAAAGCTAACTCTAGCTAGATTTCCATCATGGTGCATTGTGATTGATGACAATGTGGTTGTGCTAGATGGAAAACTACATTATGAAAGCTAACACACATTAGAATTCACTCACTGTGAAATGATTCAAGGATGAAAGCTAACTCTAGCTAGATTTCCATCACAGTGCTATGTGATCAATGACGATGTGGTTGTGTTGATGAAAAACTACCTTATGAAAGCTAACACACATTATCTTTCACTCATCATGCCATGTTGTTAGAATGAAAGCTAACTCCAGCTAGATTTGCATCATGTTATAATGTATTTGATGACAATGTGGCTATGTTGGACGAAAAGCTACCTTATGAAAGCTAACACACATTAGCTATTATTCACCGCACAACGTTTTGAGAACGAAAGTTAACTCTAGCTATATTTCCAACATAGTGCATGTTGATTGATGACAATGTGGTTTTTCTAAATGGAAAACTACATTATGAAAGATAACATACATTAGATTTCACTCACTGTACAATGATTTAAGGTTGAAATCTAACTCCAACTAGATTTCCCTCACGGTGCAATGTGACAATATGGTTGTGTTAGATAGAAAACTAATTCAAGCTAGATTTTTATCATAGTGTAATGAGCTAACACACATGAGCTTTCACTCATCATGCCATGTTGTTAGGAAGAAAACTAACTCCAACTAGATTTCCATCATGGTGTAATGTATTTGATGACAATTTGGTTGTGTTAGATAAAAAACTATCTTATGAAATCTAACTCCAACTACATTTCCATCATGGTGCATTGTGATTGATGACAACTTTGTTGTGTTAGATGGAAACTACATTATGAAAGCTAACACATTAGATTTCACTCATCGTGCAATGATTGAAGGAATAAAGCTAACTTCAACTAGATTTCCGTCATGGTGTTATGTATTTGATGGTGTTATGTATTTGATGACAATGTGACTCTTTTAAATAGAAAACTACATTATGAATTCTAACACACATTAACTCTCACTCACCGTGCAATGTTTTAAAAACAAAAGCTAACTCAAGCTAGATTTCCATCTTGGTGTAATGAATTAACACACATTTTCTTTCACTCATCGTACAATGCTTTAAGAACGACAACTAACACGTTGTTAAAAGTTAAGCTAATTATAGCTAGATTTCCATCATCTTGTTATGTATTGGATAACAATGTGTTTGTTTTAGATAGAAAACTACCTTATGAAAACTAACACACATTAACTTTCACTCAATGTGCGATGTTTTAAGAACAAAAGCTAACTCCAGCTAACTTTCCATCATGGTGCAATGAACTAACACACATTAGCTTTCACTCATCATGACATGTTGTTAGAAGGAAAGTTAATTCCAGCTAAATTTCCATCATGGTATAATGTAGGACAATGTGGCTGTGTTAGATGGAAAACTAACTTATGACAGCTAACAAATTAGCTTTTACTCACCGTGCAATGTCTTAAGAATAAAATGTAACTCCAAATAGATTTCCATCATGGCGAATTGTGATTGATGACATTGTGGTTGTGCTAGATGGAAAACTATATTATGAAAGCTAACACACATTAGATTTCACTCACCGTGCAACGATTTAAGGACGAAAGCTAACTCCAAGTAGATATCCATTGCGGTGCAATGTGATTGATGAAAATGTGGTTGTGGTAGATGAAAAACTATCTTATGAAAGATAACACACATTAACTTTATCTCATCATGCCATGTTGTTAGAAGTAAAACTAACTCCAGCTAGATTTCCATCATGGTGTGATATATTTGATGACAATGTGGTTGTTTTATATCGAAAGCTACCTTATGAAAACTAACACACATCACCTTTCACTCATAGTGCAATGTTTTAAGAACGAAAGCCAACTCAAGCTAGATTTCCATCATGGTGCAATGTGATTGATGACAATGTGGTTGTGTCAGATGAAAAACTACCTCATGAAAAGTAACACACTTAAGCTTTCACTAACTGTGCAATGTTTTAAGAACAAAAACTAACTCCATCTAGATTTCCATCGTGGTGCAATGTGATTGATGACAATGTAGTTGTGTTAGATGAAAACCTTCCCTATGAAAGCTATCGCGGGTTAGGTTTCACTCACCATGCCATGTTGTTAGAAGGAAGCTAACTCCACTATATTTTCATTATGGTGTAATGTATTTGATGACAATGTGGGTGTGTTAGATGACAAAATACCTTATGAAAACTAACATAGATTAGCTTTTAGTCACCATGCAATGTTTTATGAATGGAAACTAACACCAACTAGATTTCCATCATGGTGTAATGTGATTGATGAAAATGTGGTTCTGTTAGATTGAAAACTATAGTATGAAAACTAACACACATTAACTTTCATTTATCGTGCAACGTTTTAAGAATGGAAGCTAACTTTAGCTAGATTTCCATTACATTCATACACATACATCAATAATATAAGTTCTATGTCCAAAGTCAAATAAGAATTTGGTGGTTTTATCTAAGTTGATATCTGTCATTCTCTAATGCTTCTTGGAACTCTTATTGTTATCTCTTCATATATATTTTATGTAATTTATATGTAAATTCCCTTTTTCTAGCACACACAAGATGTAGGGGAACAATGTTTCGTGGCATACAAAATGGCTACCCTATTGTTTTGAATTATTGCAACTAGATTACCTTTTTGAACATACACTTCATATGGTTTAACTTTAATTACAAACTACAATTCAAATGTCTTACAGAAATTGGGAGGAGTTACAATGGAAAATATAATTTTGATAAGAGGGACTATGTTAACCTCCTAATTAATGGTCAAGTTATTTGACTAGGAAGGGTTGAATCTACAGATACTACAACTCATTATGGTGGAGAAAGGCTTAATGTAGGATATGTTATGGTTTTGATAATTGATGTTATTGAACCACATTCGATTGTGGCATATATTGATGAAGGGGACTTACATCCATGGAAGATCATAGATTTGAGGCATAACAAAGGTAAATCAAAATCTTGAAGCACATGTTAAGTGTTTTTGATAGTACATTGCTTATTATTTTTGAGCAAATACTAAGTTTTTCTAATTTGTTGTATATTTGGAAATGTCTCTTCTGCATTTGCTATTGGAGACAAGGTATATCTTTTGCAATGTCGAGTGACAGTGGGTGAAGGCTCCATATTCAATACAAATATTGGTCATAAGGTGCATGAAAGTATGGTAAATAAAGGATCCATACTGGTTAACATTGAGAAGGTGTTAAAACATGATGCTCTTTTGCCACATCCAACAGGATTTGAAAATACACTAGGGGTCCATTGGGATCTTATGAGATTTTGCCAGAATCAGATTTGGAACCTCATTGTCATGATCATCAAGTAAATGCTCCCCAATATAGGCTTACATTCACATGCAAAAAGTTTTCTCTTACACATGAGTGCACGGGAACAAGCATGTGCATTGTCAAAGGGATCATAGTTAATGTCTGTGAGGATGACATGGTTGAGGGTGAACGGTTAGGTGAAAAGGAATTCGGTGTTTTTGTGGAAGACATAGAAAGAAATTGTGAAAGATGTAGGATTGGAGATAAGTCTATACATTGTTTGGTTAGATGGTCAATAAATGAGTTGGTGGACAATGAAGGTGAGATTACAAGGGTAAATGAAATTTCAAGGAGGCGCCCTATGAAATGGTGGTATGTGATCTTATAGAGGACACAAGTCCCTTAAACACATGGGATAGTGATCTTTATAATGAAAAAGATCCAGCCTCAATTGCTATGCACGTAACGAGGCCATATAAAAGGATTAAACGAGGTGTGGCTACAAAAAAAGTTGGAAACTTTCAAATACAGAGAGATGAAGAGAAAGAAACTGACTTTTGGCAGCAGATGAATGTTGCAAACAATATTGTCTTCAACATGTGGATAGGAAAGCCATTGCAGCTGCTAGAAGGGGTATGGAACTCTTAAAAAAATGACATTAGGGAATTTGCCTTGAATTCACTCCTTTCCAACACAATCATGTCAAAGAGCCATGGCCATGGCCTACCTCCTACTGTTCAGAAAGTAAAGGACATGAGGTTTAATGGAGATATTATTTGTAAGAAAGCATGGTACACGATACATAATATTCCTCAAAGCACCTTCTATACTTACCAACATAACTTCCAATAAGGACCTGTCAAAGGAATTCATGGTAACACCAACAAATGCAAACCACGTGCACATATTGTGGCAACCATAGAAATATTGCACAAAATTGTCATGGATAATTCAGATTTTTCACTGAACCAAACACAACAAGTTGAATAAGATGGAATGTCTACTCCTTTAATATTGCTGCCATCAACGTACACCCAAAGTTCTTTGTTAAAAGAGATCAATGAGGCTCTTCAAGAGCTCAATTTTCCATCAATATCACAACAAACAATGAGCAAGATTTGGAATACTCATTTTCCATATATGGCATTCTCAAAGAACACTAACTTTAGTAAATGTAGTGAATGTATCGTGTTGAAAGCGCAGATGAAGACAATGACTACAAAAGAGCTGGAAAAAAAGGCATGAGCTAGACTGAAGAAACATAACAAGATTGTTATGTGTGGAAGATATTGCTACTATGCCCATAGAATTATGTCAGAGCAGTATCCAAAGGAATACTTGAGCATTATCCATGATAAAATGGACAAAACAAAGACTTCAATCCCAAGATTACATGTCAAATCAAAATCTGTTGGAGGAACAAACTTCGGTTTGTCGTTTTTAGGTGTGCTAAAACATGGGCATACCACATGAGGTTTTGGTCATTTATCCCTACCATTTGTACACATGGGATCACAATTTAACAGTACATCTCTTGCAAAGTGATTGGGGACCTTGAAGACCCACACCTTGATATGTATGGTGATTTGCTTGATGAGAGTGGAAGTTCAAGAAACCCACTTTCAAATGCATTAATTCAAAACTCTATTTACTCAAAATGTAGAGTGTACAAGGATGCTTTCCTATCTTTAAACGGAAGCTCAAAAAAACAAAATCTTGATTTTAAACCTCTTCCTCCACATTTATTGTTACAGTTGGACAATGTAGCTAGTGATAATAAGAATCGTTATGTTTTCATGTTTCTATCACTATTAACTGCACTTGGTGTCTTCATCAATATTGAGGTTGGGTTCTTGCTTGTGGGGCACACCCATGAAGACATAGATGGAACCTACGGAAGAATGTCTTCCAACTTGAAAAGAACATATATATATTTTTTATCTGAGATGATGTATACATATTGCACAATAGAATAAAAATAGGCGTTTCCACCTAAACCTATTGGCAAAGTGTATGACTTCAAAAGTTTTCTTAACGGGTACATCAAGGAGGGGAAAAATGCACTAGTTGGACATCTTAATGTCTAGTACTTCCAATTTCTTGTAATCAATGATGTTCCAGTTATGAGGTATAAAGAATCCATCAGAGACATTAAGTGGTTGGAACCACAGTGAGTTGTTGAATATAGATGATGAAGGTCGACCTATATTGCCCACATGGAAGCCATATTTCTTACGTCCCAAAGACAATGATGTTTATTTAAAAGAACTAAAGGAAGGAATAAAATCATACATAAAAATGTGGAAAGAGACTATTGGCAATGAGAATTCACCAATTGTTACAGAGGAATGGAATAAAATAATAGATTATTGGAAAAGAGTTCGTGATGCATTAGATGGAATCTATAATGACAATACACCCTTGGATGAAAGTGATTCTTCTTCTGATGATTTTTGGCCCAAGACGTGGAAAAATGTTAACGTTGATGGTAATGCACTCCATGCAATATCAAGTATTATGGATGTGGATTTCGATAATGTGACAGATGAACCGGTATATGTTGGACCCAAGTGCAACACGACAAAGCCAACATTCGATCCTAGAACCGATGTACAGAAAATGAAGCTGTTTCTTGTTAGATCAGGTAATGAGGATGAAGGAGAAATGATTTGGATGGAAAAATCCACCTCAGATATCTTTCAGGATGA
>LPNX011155106.1:157339-200787 GCA_001517045.1 Pseudotsuga menziesii | reverse complement strand
CTTTATTTACTTAACAAATGCATAAATAAAACAAAAAAAAAAAACAACAGAACCACCATGACACAAGATATGCGTGGTTCACCCCCAGTGTAGGGGCTACGTCCACAAAACTGCGTTTATATTCAACTCTTTACAAAAACCATAGTTCTGATCTGCGCACTCAGCTGCAGATCTCTTCAATCCCCCAAAGCTATGCACTTAGCTGCAAATCTCTGCGCACACAGCTGCAGATCTTCTCAATCACCCAAAACCCTCTGTGCACACAGCTGTAGAGGTCGTCCACACACATAGTTGGGACATAAACTTTCTTACAAAAACCCTCTGCGCACACAGTTGTAGAGGTTGTCCACGCACTCAGCTGGGACTTAACCTTTCTTACAAAAATAGGCCTTAGCTTCACATCAAATCATCATACATCCAAATCCTAACCTGACTTCTTTACATAAGTGCCTATTTATACAAGTGCACTATTACAAAACCATGGACTTAAACCATGGGCACCTCAAAACCATAAACCCTGGGTTTAAACCACGGGCCATTTACAAAAAAGAGGGGCTTCAACCCAACCCCGAAATCCCTAAGACTATTTTGTGCCGCAACTTCGCTTACAAGCTTCACACCAAAATCGCGGAGTTTCCAAAATAAGGGACCTTTAAGGTTAGAGGCCCAATAGGCCCCTAAGACTCACCAGTGTCCCATCCCAGGACACTCTGCTGCTTATTTGGTGGGAGGATCTTGTTGGCGAAGATAGTAAACTACTTGTTGAGGCTGGACATGATATCATCGGCTGCTTGTTCCTTGTGCACCAACTCCTGGAATGTTGCTGCTGATGCTTCGCTGGCCCTTTCCTGTGCAAATGCATCATACTCCTTTAGAACTTTGAGCTGGCTATCCACAGCAGTGCTCAAATCTAAGGCCTCATTGATAAGGGGCTGCATATAATTTTCCAACAGTGTTGCTTTCATTCTGTACGACTCAATTTCCTATTGGAGTTCATTGCTTTGCTTTACCTTGAGCATCTTCTGCATAGGAGGCAGAGTCTTAATTTCTGATTTCACTGCATCCAGCTCTGTCTATCGCTGCTTGATGGTTTCTTGCAGCTTTTCTACTTCTGGATTGTCCTACAGGATTTTCCTAGGCCTTGACACTTTCATCTAGCTGTTTTGCTACACTTCTTGCAAGATCTGAGATCTTCATTGCTGAGGCCTGAATATCTCTGCGGCGCTGCTCCCTGACTTCTGGTGGACTCTCCGGAGCGATGTGAAGTTGAAGCTCCGCAATATGAGCCTCATGCTCTGCTTTCATCATCTCTATCTGGCTCCATTTCTGTTGTGCATAGTCTTTCAACTTGACTATATTTCACTCTAGTTCTTCTTCAGCATGCATGTCAAAGTCAGGTAGACTTCGACATGCCTCATCCAATACTCACACCAGTGTGGCCTACTTTCTTTCTGCTTCCCTCTTCCTCTGGTCTGCTTCCTTCAACTATGCTACGAGGCTCTCACTCTGCTTTGTGGCATTTTCTAGCTGCATGTGTGAGTAACTATCTCGTGCTTGGATCTCCTTCATGATGGCCAACTGACAAAGATGCAGCTCCGTCAAGGACAGCTTGGTGTAGTATATCCCAACTGTCATGCTCATTTGCGAGCAAGATGTTGTGTCAGTGATGATGAGGGCTGCACTTGGCACTTGTCCTTTGTTATCTCTGACTGGCCATTATCTTATGTCTGGCTGCGCACTTACTAGGGCACTGCTTGTTGCAGCGCCAGTCGCTGATTTTTCTGCTAAGTCCTTCAGTTCTGTAATCCTCTGCGCTACACCAGTGAGTGCATCAAGGTGCTTAGCTGCAAACTATGACCATTTCTTGGTTAGAACTTCTGTGGACTTCGTCAGAGCCTAATCAAGCTCCTCACTTGTCAGGGCAGGCTCTTTGTCGATATTCTTCCCTTTTGACGCATTCGGTTTCTTTCTGGACTGAGGTTTGGTCACTTCCTCTACCTCTGGTGACTTGCGCTTATCTGGTTGATTGGGGTTGGATATTGTCTTGACTGATTATTCTTCTTTGTCATCACCTCTGCTATCACCACCAAGGTCATCTCCGCTCTACTGCGACTCACTTTGTTCTTCGCTTTCTTCTAGTGGGTCTTACTGCTGCATCTGACTAGGACCTACACCCACATCTTTCACTGGAGGAACTGGTATGTTGGGATTTGTCCCCGCGTATTTCATCCATTCAGCTGGCCACTGCTGAACTATTGCGAGGATGTCTTCCTATTTCACCACGTATGGCAACTTCGACCATTTGTGCTTGTTATCTGTGTAGGCTTAGATGAAGACATGATGCATGTTAGCCCTGAAGTTGGCCACTACCGTATACTGAGAGAATATCTCATTACTGAGCCGAGGTGTCTTCAGGATCTCATAGGAGATGTTCATTGCGTAGAAGGAGAAACGTAGTTCGTCATCTGCTGGAAGGTTTTATCCTGCGACACCCACAGAGATGTGTACCTTGCTGCGCTAGGCATGTGCGGAGGCACATCAACAAACTGTGCCTCGGTAGGTTCTTTCCATCCTACCAGTGCAATAAGCACTAACAACCATGAGTGGTGAAAGGGTCTACCTTTCTCCTGCATGTCGCGGGCATCTTCGAGGAATTCCTTGGTAATGTACTTTGCCCATTTGTAACTGTAGCCTTTGACACAGTTCACAACAATACTGACGATCGGGGTAGATACTTTATTCGGTCTGCACTTCCGCATTAGCTTGCATGCTAAGAGTTCTGCGGTGAATTGAATGTTTTGATGCTGAATGGTTGAGGTTTGATACCCTCACTTTCCTTTCGTCAGCCCGAATCATTCCTTCATGCTCTGTGCTAGCTTGGCGTCTTCATGTTTTCCCATAAACTCAATGCTAGCATCAGGCCCTTCCTTCGGTAAGCCCGTAATCTAGTGAATGAGTTCTCCATTGATGGTGATTTTCTGGTTTCCTATCCATAGGTGCCCATCATGCACCAATGCCAATAATTTCTTGACCACCACGGTCACCTGCGTGCTACGACCGAAGTGGGGAAAATTGAGCATCTTCAACAAACCAGCTTTCTCCAATCCAGCAGCCCACTATTTCACTTCTAATAATGTCGCTCCAGTCTCTGGATAGTGGAGAAAGTGCAAGTATGTCCTAGGTGTGAAATGTGGAAATTTCCCACGATCATTTGTATTGTGGTCGGTGTACTTGAGCCGGTCTACTTTCCCTGTCATTGTCCCAACCAACTGCACACTTGGTGGCAGCGAAGGGGTGCGTAATGTGAACTTGGTTGTCCACCATGGTGGCTGAACTCCTGGTCGATCTGAAGGAAGATATGGTGGATGCTGCGATGCAACGTTCTCATCCTCACTGAAGTCTTCAAAACCTTCAGGTGGGAGCTCTGCTGAACAAAAGGATTCATCTCAGGATCCTCCGGTGTTTTCCCTGATTGCTTGTGACTGTCTTTGTTCCGCTTAGAACGAAATTCTAGCTTACACTTCTTCCTAGTGGATCATGTCTGCATTGGCTAATTCGGGGCTAGGGGAGTTTCTTCGCGAGGTACAGATGTAGGTGGATTGCTCATAAGGTTCTGCAGACCCCTCTGTTCAAATTCTATCAACAGTTCCTGAACTTCGCGATCAACTTACATGGACTCAATTGTAAGACTCAAGAAAATGTATAATGCGACTTCCACAGGCCTGGGTGTCTTCTTATAGAATCCATCGACCAAATATGCCATAACTGTGCATTGAAGACACCAAATCTGATAGAGATCTTGTCCAAATGGCACTAGATTGCCCAAAATCTCATTATTACAGGCAGTTAATGCAGTTAACGTACCAGTGCCAACAAATCTGATTTTTCCCAATGGTCACATTTTAGGCTTCGACACACCTTTATTCTTCGGCACAACCACTAACTTCAGCTTTGCCACAATAGGGACCTTCGACACATCCTTATACCACGACAAAATTTCTTCGACAGCCTCACTGATTCCTGCAGCGAGCATCTTATCTAGCTCCACCCTGACTTTTTCTTTATACTTAGGATTCAGCCTATAAGGGCACTGCTTCACAGGATTCGCATTAGCTTTCAAAGGGATTTTTATCACTCCTATATCACCAAGGATACCTTTCATTTTTGAGAAATTCGTCGAAAATAAGTCCTGATACTCATGGAGAAGTTCAGTTACTTTGCTTACCATTTCTTCGTCCCAATAATCTCCAATGGTAGCATACTTGGGCAGTTCTTCTGATCCAATGTTTACTTTCCTTGTCTTCAAGGGCTGAGTTACTTCAGGTGCTTCAACTGCTGGTCCATGTACTTCACAGTGTCCTTCTGACTCAGGAATGCTAATGTTGCACGGGTCATCATCTTCATCAATGGCAATGTTATAACATTCTATTGCATTAGCTTCTTGTTCCTTCCAATCAGGTTGGTATTCTGCTATTTCTTGATCATCAAACACTTTAGTATGGACCAACCTAATAGCTGCATCCAAAGCAAGACAAACCTCATTAATAGAAAATGTAAGTACAAAACTATCAACAAGACTATCCCAACTTACAGTACCATGGCGAAGCTCCACCTCCGCATACCAGTTCTTTGCTACAGGTTCCAGAGTGTGTATAAACCTATGTATGCATTCTTCACAAGGTACATGCTTCCATGCTTCATAACATTGCTCCAAATGTTCCTGAGGGCTAATCTTACCATTAAATTTGCTTTGTACCTCCTAAGGTTGATCTATGAATCTCAGGCGAAGGGACTTTTGACAAGCTTCCCAACTATGAATGTACTTTTAATGACCATTCCACCATCTAGTAGCTGTGGCTCTGAGTACTGAATCTAGAGTCTCCATTTTCTGTGAATCTGGTACCTGCTTTGAGAATTGTACAATAAAATCTTCTGGGCCTTTCAAGCCATCAAAAACAAGTAAGATTCTTCTCTGTGAGCCAAGCCATCTAAGATACTTGGTAATTCTTGCACATCGATGTCCATGTAGTTCATAAAGTCTACTCTGCCAATTCTCTAAGCCTTCATCTGAATCACTCATGCAAGAACTGTCACACTGCCAATCCATTATACCTTCCGTAGGGTTAACATAGTCTTCTTCTTTAGCTGTGATGTTGTAGATATGATCCAGAACATCTTGATCTCCATCTCTGGCTAGCTCTGTGTACCTTTCTCCTTGAGAAGGGTCCAACGGCATTATGACTCTCAAGCCTTTTCCTTCAAAAGTCATTTGTCTCTTCTTAAGGTTGATTACTACATCATTGTCTATTGCCCATTCAATTCCTAGTAATGCCGGATAGGGGTTGCTATCATCAATTATGTCAATGACTTCAAAATATGCTAAGGTGTTGACTCCATCTATATCCACTGGTACACTAGGGAATCTTCCCAAGGGCACAATCTTCTGCTGATTGGCTAATATCAACTGTATGGGGGACCATTCAAGCGTAGGTTTTCCCATTTTTTCCTAAGTCTGCCTAGTTAGGACATTCACTTCTGATCCCAGGTCTAGAATGATATCAGTCATGTCATAATCTCCTATCTGAGCATGTAATCTCATTTCTCTTCCAGTCCTTCTAACTCTATTAACAGTTTTTTATTTACCAGAGCTTCGCTAAGGTTCGCAAGATGCAATAATTTTCTGTAACTCATTCAAATCATTTTGATTTCTTAATAGCTTCATACAACTCTATAAAAATGATGACAATGTACTTACTTGATCTGACGAAGCTTCTTGAGACTGTAAATGCTGTTGATGTTGTTGCCCAGGTGCTACTGATGTTCTTGGATCAGCAAAGTATTTTTTAGCTTCCATAAATGTTCCTTTTTCTCTTCCAACATCGAAGGCTCGAGTTTTCTCTGGGGTCTTGCGGACCCAAGCTTCGTCAGGCTGTTTCTCCTTATTCTGCACCTGCATCATAGCTCCACTCCTTGTAACAATGTTAAGGGCTGGGACAGGTCTTTTCTCTACAGCAATCATTTGAACATTCTAAGTAGGAGCGCCATTTGTTTCTTGTATCTTAGCTACCAACTATGGACATTTCTCAATCACATGATCGACTGCTCTGCAATATCAACATGTCGTAGTTGGGTTCTGACAGTCTCTAGCTAGATGTCCTGCCTGATTACAGTTATAGAAAATAACTTGGCTTTGACCTTTTCCAGGAATACCACCATGACCAAGACCGCTGAAATTACCTCGACCTGATGTGTTACCATGGTAACCATATCCATCATTGCCTTGTGCATCTGGTTGTACTCTATAAGCATCATAGGTTCGCTCTCTCATGAGGTCAAAGCTGCGACACTCATCTTCGTTGTGTCCAATTGACTTACAGAACTTGCAGTAGGGATTCTTAGGTACTTGAACATATATCTATAGTAGATAGAAATCCTCAGGTCGATGCTGGCCAGTTGTTCTACAGATCTCACAATATAAGACAGTAGGGTTAAACGGGTTTGGTGCGCCAGTATTCGGATAGTTCCTTAATGCAGGACACTGTTCTTTGTCATGACCTTCTGTCCTACATCGTGTACGCCAAACCTATTCACGAATATCTTTCCATTTCTTCATGTTGCGAAGCTCTAGATCCATTTCTGCCAGCTGCGCCTGTATCTGGGCTATGCCAGAATTATCTACGACAGGAGTTGTTTCAAGTTTCATAGCAATTTCCAAGGTCTCTTGCTGATCAGCAACCTTCTGTTGCATAAGTGGGGTCCCGATATGAGGCAATAGCGCTGCAATGAACCATTCTTTATGTTGTTTTGGTCCAATAGTGAAACTAACTTGATCTAGAAGAACCTTGAACCTCTGATCAAAGTCCCAAACTGATTCACCTCGCTTCTACTAAATTTCTTTCAGTTTAGTTATGCACTGGGACTCTAATTTAGGATTCTTAAATTCTTTGATCATTGATTTTTTAATATCATCCAAGATATAGTTCTAAGTACTGGAAAAATTCATAAACCAAGTCAAAGCTCGGTCTCTGAAAGAGGTAATCAGCTGCGCTCTTCTTGTATTTTGGTCTGTAACATTCTTAGCAGTCCAAACAGCTTCGCATAAGAACCAAAACTGCTCTAGATCCTCTGATCCAGTTCCTCTGAAGACTGGGAGTTTGATGTCGTCATTCACATGGGCCATAGTGGAATGAGGGGAGGGGGGGGGGAGGGGGAGGAGGAGGGGGAATACTGGTGACAGGAGGAAGGGAACTCTCTGAGGTAGACTGAATTGCGACAGGAATACTTGGGCTAGGGTTACTTTCAGACTGCGACAGGTTCTCAGGGGTAACAGATCTTTGCTGTGGAGTTATAGGAGGGTTTCTAACAAAAGGGGTTTCTTCAGAGTCAGATTCATTTGGACTTACTGGGGTATACTCGCTATTTTGGCCTAGGGTATAGGATCCAAGATTTCTCTTGTATATTTTACCGCTTCGCAGCAAACCACTTTGCTCATCGAAGCCACTTTCACTTCCAAACATAGGTTAGTAGCAGTAAATATAGCAATCTGATTCTATAAGCAAGATGCCTTTCTCAGCCAAGAGCATTTTAATTTTTAGACTAACAGAATTTAGGTACTTACCCCTTGGTCCTTTGAAAAACTATCGTTCATCTTCGCTGAAAGAAGTATGTGTGTTGATGGTGAACTCCATCACAAATGCTTCAAGGGTTCACGTTGTCTAGAAATCAACAGCTCGTGATATTGCATTGTTCACCCTTTTCAATATATTAATTCTTTCTGGGGTCCAGTCAAGAAACTGATCTTCCTTGATGTTTGTATTTCTTTCTATCAACCTAGATAACCACTGGCGCAATTCTATGTGAATACTACCAAAGAAAATTTCAAAAATATTAGTAAACATGTACCTTTGCAAGAAGTCGTCTGAGCTATGACAAGGATCCTTATTTTCTTGTTCAACAAATTTCAGATAGGTATCTTCGACCCAGTCACTGATTTCTTGTACTGAGGGCCTCCAAAACATATCCCTTCAGGTATGACGTAGATCCCTCTTGAAGCAGATACTGGTTCAACCGGCAATGGAACCAATTTGTTGGGCTTAGGGCAGACCCAGGTTCTATACTTTTATCTTCGCACTAACAAAAAGACCCACAGGTTTGGCCCTTTTGGAAACAACCTGCGAACAGGTTGCAGTCTCACCCGAAATAGCTATGGGGTGCCATAGAATCAGGTTTCTGCAGGCGCAAGAGGGATATTACTGTACCTTTAGTCTTACAAATAATAATCATACAATAAATAGCTTCAACATTCACTTAACTAGCTTCACAGTTTATATAAACAGACAGTTACTTGCTTAACCCTTAACTAGGAATTCACAGCGAAGTTATTATTTAATAGCTTATCTTACTTTATTCTTTATCTACTTAACAGATGCATAAATAGAACAAAAACAAAAGAACAGAACCACCATGACACGTTCACCCCCAATGTAGGGGCTACGTCCATATAACTGCGTTTATATTCAACTCTTTACAAAAACCATAGTTCTGATCTGCGCACTCAACTGCAGATCTCTTCAATCCCCCAAAGATGCACACTTAGCTGCAGATCTCTACGCACACAGCTGCAGATCTTCTCAATCACCCAAAACCCTCTGCACACACAACTACAGAGGTTGTCCACACACATAGCTGGGACTTCACCTTTCTTACAAAAACCCTCTGCACACACAGCTGCAAAGGTCGTCCATGCACTCAGCTAGGACTTAACCTTTCTTACAAAAATAGGCCTTAGCTTCGCATCAAATCATCATACATCCAAAGCCTAACCTAACTTCTTTACATAAGTGCCTATTTATACAAGTGCACTATTACAAAACCATGGGCTTAGACCATGGGCACCCCAAAACCATAAACCCTGGGTTTAAACCATGGGTCATTTACAAAAAAGAGGGGCTTCGACCCAACCTTGAAACCCCTAAGACTATTTTGTGCCGCAACTTCGCTTGCAAGCTTCACACCAAAATCGCGGAGTTGCCAAAATAAGGGACCTTTAAGGTCAGATCCCCAACAAGCCCAGCTGCCTCTATCCACAATTACAGGTCTCTTTTAATTCTAGTTTTCAATTTTTGCAAATAAATCAATGAACAATGTGTATATGCTAAATCAATCACTAATATTAAATAAAATGAATTAGCCTAACTAAAAGTAACATAAAATTAACCATCTTACTGCCCCCTTCCTCCTCTACCTAGTCATCACCTTCCAGGGTATTCTGGGATACGACGAAGGGACAGTTCGTATAGATCTAGGCACTCCATGGCATTTTTCCTAAACCACTAAAACTAGGTGACCTGGAAGGTATAGGGGGTAGAGAAGGAGGGCTTCTCATGGTGCTAAGCGTCCTCCCTGCTTGAACAACCTAGCACTTGGGAGGTGACCTGAGGATCTACAGATGGGCTTAGTCCCATTGTGTTGAGAGCCCAACACCTTATCTTGGTTGAAGAAGAATACCACTGAGAGGTAGACACTTAGTTAGGCCAACAATTCAGGGTTAATCACCATAATTGCGTACAAATTTTTGTTCACATTTGCATACAAAACCATGATGTGAAATCTACCATGAATTCATAAACCATATTGCAAACCAAATACTAGAATAAACAAGCAAACCAACACACCATACCAATTAATTAACACACCATACTTAAAATTTACCAAATTTACACTAAGCTCAATCAAACTCTACAGTCTTTGAGGACATAAGTCCCTGACTACTTTAACTATGGGAAGTACTTGGGATTTTCCCAGAAACTCATTGTGAGGAGTACCACAAGAACCCCAAAGTAGCTGGCCGCTGAGAGGAATTACCAAGTGAAATAGGCAACGACCCCTTCTGATTGAGTAGAGTTACCCGTGAGGAACATGCCAAGCACTGTCTTCTGGTAGTCTTGGTGACTGAGAGACCACCTTCAGCCAGTAGGAAGCCATTGAAATAGGGGTCCAATTTTCATACCCACCAGTTTCATACACACAAGCAAACACAATTGATCCTTCACGATCTTCCTTACGCCTAAGAGGTGAACCACCACCATTTGGAACACTCAGTCGGCATCGTCGTAGCCATTCTTAGAGATCTCCCACACCATCATAGGGCCACACAGCCTCTAATTTTGATTCAGACCCATATCAGTCTGAACCAGACCTCCACACCGCACCATCTAGCCCCATGGCTACTACAAACCTGGATCCATTTTCTGGTCTAACCTTAGCAAGTGGACCCATGTCCACATCACAACCAGTCACCCACAACTTGAAAAGTGGTCCAAGCACAGTCATGCAGACTTTCATTAGCTAGTTGCCACCACCCATAGTGACAAGCCAAGCTGGTCCAGTGGCCACACAGGGGGGTAGTGCACTGATCACCCACATTTCCCCTACCGCCATTCATGCGGAAAATGCCCCCACTATTCACACCATCCAGCCCACAACACTTGGAGGCATTGGCCCATCCACCATGGTGCCACCACAAGCACCCCCAACTGTGCAGATGCACTATGCACTTGCAAACCCCACCCCCATTGCAGCCCCATCCCATATCAACTTGGGATCAAATCTACCCTTTATGGCTCATATGAACTTTCCTGACTTGGATAGATTAACAAATTATCCCATCCTCCACCAAGATTTTTGGCCACCTATGCCGAAGAAGTTGCCATCAGACATCCCAAAGTTTGAGGGCAAAGCTGGGGAATGTCCCCAAAATCATATAATGACATTCCACCTATGGTGCTCATCCAATAGCATCGTAGAAGACTCCATCAAACTGAGGCTGTTTCAACGCACCCTCACAGGTGCCGCGGCCAAATGGTACATTGAGCTGCCACAAGCCAAGTACCCCAACTTCAACTCCCTAGCCTTCATGTTCCTACAGTATTTCCAACTCCCTGTCAGATATGTTAGAAAACAGGACCGCGGAGCAATAACATATATACAGTTAAATTGATAAAGAAGATGCAAAACACATTAAAAAATTACAGAGAGACACAGATATAATGTGGTTCACCCAAACAATGGAATATGTCCACAAAGAAATTTGCCAGTCCTTTTATTACAGTCTAGAAAGATGAAGGGATACACCCTGCAGCAAAACCACTGCACTTCCTCTTCACGCTCTCACAGTCTCTCTTCCAATACAATACACAGTCGATTTACAATGCTTTCTTTTATAGGGGAAATACAATGGGAAAATTCTAGGGTTAACCCAATACCATGGGTCCGCAATAACCCAACGCAGGGGAACGAGTGTACAGTACTCTTGGGTTACAATCACAACTGAATAATATCTCTAGATCTGGAATATTAGGCTCCACAACCAAAAATATCCCACTTGGAGACTAATCACAGCAACTCCACTACTACTGCACTTGCTGGACTATGTTCTGGACCTTGGACTTGGAAAATTTCTTCTTTCACCTTAATGCTTTAAGGCCAAAAGAAACCGAGCAGGAACTCAGTTTTTCTCTGGTTACTCCCTTTGTCAACATGTCTGCAGGATTCTGGCTAGTGTGAATCTTTTCCAATTTTAACAGTTCTTCATCTAGAACAGATCTTATGAAGTGGTACTTGAGTTGTATATGTTTAGTCCTCGAATGAAAGGCTGAGTTCTTTGCAAGATGAATGGCAGTCTGGCTATCACTGTACAACCTACTATTCTCCTATTTCTTACCCAATTCTTCCATGAACCTCTGCAACCAAATCATCTCCTTACTAGCCTCTGTAGCAGCAACATACTCTGCTTTCATTGTTGAAAGTGCAACAACTTGTTGAAGTTTTGAAATCAAACTTACTGTTGTTCCATCTATAGTGAACACATACCTTGTGGTGCTCCTCTTGCTGTCTTTATCACTAGCCATATCTGCATCAACATATCCCTATAGAACAGTGTCTGAACCTCCAAAACATAATGCATGAGAAGTGGTACCTCTCAAATACCTGAGAATCCACTATACTGCTTTCCAATGCTCTTTACCTGGATTATTAATATACCTTCTCACAACTGCATGTGCAATATCTGGTCTTGTGCACACCATGGCATACATCAAGCTCCCAACTGCTGATGAATAGGGAATCTTGGACATGTAATCTATCTCTTCCTGTGTCTCTGGACACATATGCTTGCTTAGTTTGAAATGGCTTGCCAAACGTGTGCTGATTGGTTTTGCATTCTGCATTCTAAACCTTTGCAACACCTTTTCTATGTACTCACCTTGAGACAATGTCAATTTGTGATTTTTCCTGTCTCTTGTTACTCTCATACCAAGGATTTGCTTTGCAGCACTCAAATCCTTCATCGCAAATGATTTAGCTAGTTTTCTTTTGAGCACATTTATATCCTGCATGTTAGACCCTGCAACAAGCATGCCATCCACATACAATAACAAGATAATATATCTTCCATTATCTAGCCTCTTGAAATAAACACAGTGGTCAGAATGACATCTATCATAACCTTGTTCTGTCATAAACTTATGAAATTTCAAATACCACTGCCTTGGAGCTTGCTTCAGGCCATACAAGCTCTTCTTCAACCTGCAATCCAAATTCTCCTTCCCTTTGACCTCATACCCTTGTGGCTGCTGCATATAAATCTCTTCCTCCAAATCCCCATTGAGAAAGGCCATTTTTACATCTAATTGTTCAAGATGAAAATCGTCTATCACCACTAGACTTAAAATAGTTCTAATTGAAGTCATTTTAACAACAGGAGAAAATATTTCATCAAAGTATATACCTTTCCTTTGTGCAAACCCCTTTACAACAAGTCTATCCTTGTACTGCTTCTTTCCTCCATCTTCTTCCTTCAACCTATAAACCCATTTATTCTGCAATACCCTTTTTTCTGCAGGCAACTTAACCAGATCCCAAGTCTGGTTTCTTACCAATGATTCCATCTCCTCATCCATGCCTTGCTTCCACTTCTTTCTAGTTTCTACCTGCATTGCTTCTTCAAAACATTCCGGTTCACCAGAATCAGTCATCAATAAATAATACAGTGAAGGAGAGAATCATTCAGGGGGTCTACTTAACCTGGTAGACTTTCTTACAGTTGTAGGAGTTTCAGGTACCTACTGCTGCTCTTGATTTTCTAGTGCTTTTGGAACTTCATTTTCTTTGATTTCATCAAGCACTGTGTACTTTGTGTTTTCCTTTTCTTCTTTCTTTCCCTGCAACTGATCTTTGTACATGACCTTTTCCTTGAATACTACATCTCTACTCCTAATGATTTTGCGATTTTTAAGATCCCGTAAGTGATAACCAAAATCATCAACCCCGTATCCAATAAAGGTACATTTCTTGGATTTAGCCTCAAGATTTGTTCTATCATCTTTATCAATATGGACAAATGCTTCATAACCAAAAGTTCTCAAAAATTAGTATTTTACCTGTTTACTTGTCCATTCCTCCTCTAGAATGCCACTATCCAAAGCACTTGAAGGCCCTCTGTTTATTAAATAAACAATAATGTTTACAACATCAGCCCAAAACTGTAAGGGAAACTCTGCATGCAATCTCATACACCTTGCAGGCTCCATGATCATCCTGTTCATCCTTTCTGACACACCATTTTCTTGGGGTGTTCTAGGGACTGTCTTCTCCCTGCGAATCCCATTGTGTGAATAGTAACTGTCAAACTCCTTGCTGTAGTACTTGCCTCCATTATCAGATATGAGACATTTCAACCTTTTTCTTGTCTCATTCTCAGCCAAAGCTTTCCACTTCTTAAAAGTATCAAACACATCAGATTTATGTCTAATGCAATAAACGCAAGTTTTTCTAGTTGCATCATCAATAAAAGTAACATAATAACGAGAGACACCAAGAGATTGTACTTGAGCTAGTCCCCATACATCTGTATGGACAAGCTCTAACTTTTCACTCTTCTTTTGTTTCCCAACCTTGAGAAATCGAACTCTCTTCTGTTTTCCATAAACACAGTTCTCATGAAATTCCAAACTTACCTGCTTCAGATCTGGAAGCAGTTTTCTTGAGTGGAGAATCTGCATCCCCTTCTCATTCATGTGGCCAAGCCTATGATGCCACAATGCTGCACCTGTTTCTGTGGAATCTACAAAAATAGAATAATCAGTATTATGAGGACATAAATATAACGTACCTATCCTATCTCCTTTTGCAATTACCATTGATCCTTTAGTGACCTTCCACCACGTTTCTCCAAATGTAGACAAACAGATGCCATCTCCCAACTTCCCTGTTGAGATCAGATTTCTTTTCATAGTAGGAATGTGCCTTACATCCTTTAGAAACTAGTCATTTCCATTATTTAGCTTAAACTGTACCTTACCCTTTCCAACAATTTTACATGGTTCATCATCCCCCAATAACACATGCCCAAAATCACCTTGAACATAATCATAAAAGAATTTTCTATGGGGTGTAGCATGACATGAATCCCCTGAATCTACTACCCAGTAATCACTAGTATTATCTAATGCAAGAATCAAAGCATCTTGTAACACATCACCTGCTACAATAGATTCTTGGGTAGTCTCTTGCTGCCTCTCACCTTTCTTCTTTGGTGCTCTACACTCTTTCTTTAGGTGTCCTTTCTTACCACAATTCCAGTACTTTATTTTTCTGAATCTAGACTTCGATCTTCCCTTTTTAGACTTGTCATCTTTTTCTGGGCTCCTTCCTCTCTCGTTTTGTCTCCCTTTGCTCTCCATGGTCAACACATTACCTGATGTCTCACCTATGCTTTTTCTTCTCATTTCCTTACTAAGAATAACACCAACAACATCATCAAACTTAAGAGTGTTTGAACTAGGGACAGAGTTACTTACAGCCATGACGAAGCTATTCCAGCTTTTTGGCAATGAGCACAATATTAGAAGAGCCCTAACCTCATCATCAAAGTTAAATTTTACAGAACTTAACTGACTAGTAAGTGTATTAAACTCATTTAAATGGTCAGCAATAGATCCACCTTCCGACATCTTCATATTAAATAAATGTTTCATTAAAAATACCTTGTTAGAAGCTGAGGGTTTTTCATAGAGCTTAATCAATGCGCTCATCACACCCTCTATTGTTTTTTCTTTCGAAATATTGAAGGCCACCGATGAAGCTAGGAATAGCCGTATTGTTCCTAGTGGCTTTCGTTCAAGAACCTCCCATTCTTCATCCTTCATAGCTGTCGGATTTTTTTATTTTCCACCCAATGACAGGTACAGATCCTTATGGTACAGATAGTCGTCCATTTGCATCTTCCATAACTGATAGTTTTGGCCGTTAAATTTCTCAACCATAAACTTTCCTTCTTCCGCCATTGCTCCCACTCAAACCAGGAACCCTTCTTTCCTACGATTTTACCAACCAAATAGACCTTTTGGATCTAATACTAGTTGTTATAAAACAGGACCACAGAGCAATAATAGATATAGAATTAAATTAATAAACAAGATGCAAAACACATTAAAACATTATAGAGAGACACAGATATAACGTGGTTCACCCAAACAATGGGCTACGTCCACAAAGAAATTTGCCAGTCCTTTTATTACAGTCCAGAAAGATGAAGGGATACACCCTGTAGCAAAACCGCTGCACTTCCTCTTCACGCTCTCACAGTCTCTCTTCCAATACAATACATAGTCGATTTACAATGCTTTCTTTTATAGGGGAAATACAATGGGAAAATTCTAGGGTTAACCCAATACCATGGGTCCGCAATACTGTTGGCCAACACACGTCCCCCAAAAAATAAATTTGGGGGCTCCACCCCTGAAGCCCTGTTTTCTCAGGGGCGCTGCCCCCGAACCCCAAGGCAGGGGGAACGAGTGTACAATACTCCTGGGTTACAATCACAATTGAATAATATCTCTAGATCTGGAATATTAGGCTCTACAACCAACAAGATATGATGAAGGGGTGGAGATCCTGATATCCTGTCGCCAAAACACTGCCACCCACATCACTGATCATATCCACGAGTGGTAGCAGTGCCGTAGCTTGTGTAAGATCCAACTTGATGACAGGATATTCTTATATTGGTTCGTCAAGACTTTTATCCCACCCATCACAAAGGAAGTTGCATCCAAACATCCCCAATCTGAAGAAGAGGCCATATTGAAGGCCCAATAGTTTGATCTCATTTACACCCATTCAGGATACTTGTACACTGTCATTCCAGACGCTCCCCATCTAAGTACCTCTTACCGCGACGCACTAGGGTCATCCCATGCAGTGGATGGAATCATAGGGTCCATCTCCCAACAACCACAGCCTCGGCCGACACCACCTGCCATTGCACCACAACCAAGCAACAATGCTAATGTTGCTTACCAAAACCAAGCTCTGGACTATGGTAGAATGATGCCCCCGTCCAGACCAACCACCTCTTATACACAACCTGCATCACCGCAGCAGGCTTAGGCAATATCTTGGCCAACACAACAATATGTGGAGAAAATTCCTACATTCATGGTACCACCACCCCCACAAATATACTATGCACCACCAGTGCAACTAGTCCAAGCCCCCACCCCCGCTCCACCAGCACCATTGGAACAAGTGTTCGTACAACAAAACCGTTCAGCCAGCCTGCCCCCAACAATCAACAAGGGAAAGCTAGAAACAATCGGCCCCACAACCAAGGGAATAACCAGCCGCAGGGAGGCGCTCAGCAACCAAACCCTCCCAATAATGCTGCAGCTAATCGGCCAGCCCAAAACCCCCCACGGCAAAATGCACCAAGATGCAACGCACCGTTGCGCACAAACAAACCTTGTACACTCTATGATGTTTATGGGCATTACACATTTGAGTGTCCCCTCGTGGCTCGTGCTAAGCAAGCCATTCAAAATGAGGCCAAATAGGCCGCCAATGCCCCCACCCAAGCCCAACCCAACAAGGCACCACAAGGACCTCCTCCCATGGTGCTTCAAAACCCACTACCAGTCCAAGGATTGGTGGCAACCGCTCCCTCTCCCCAGGCCAATCCAAATGCTCTGAGGGCACCGCCCACAGCCGAAACAGGTGTTCACCACCTGATGACCATGACCACTGAAGAGGTCAACTTATAGACTAGACAAAATTAGTACAGTACCACCATCGAACTTGTTGACTCATCAACAGAATCCACATCTAAGAAAAACAACCTACCTCTCCAGTTACCCCCATTCTCATGCCCCCCCATACGTAGAATTGCCAATAACGCCACAACTAGAGCTGCAGTTAGCTATAGCATTGTGGATGATTTGGTCCAAACACCAACCGCCATGTCCGCTCTTGAGGTACTTAAAACCTGCCCAATGCAGCGGAAATCCTTACTAGTCGCTCTAGGGGTAGTAGACCCCTCCGATTCCAAGCTCATCACATTTGACATAGAGAACGGAGAGATGCGCATGGCCTCCACTATCGCCTTCGAAATCTCGGTATCCATCCAGAACTTGGTTGTGCACCAATGCATAGTGGATGAGGGGGCATCCACATGCATCATGTCTACCTTGGTTTGGCAGAAGCTTGGATCACCAATTCTACAACTGTCCTCCATGACTCTGCAGGCTTATGATGGACACCCCACTAAAGCCCAAGAAATCCTCCCCCATGTCCCCATCACGTTAGCTGGGAAGACAGTCATGATCGACATCGAGGTCGTCAATGCCCAACTGGATTACAACCTCCTCCTTGGGAGGAGTTACATGTATGTTATGCGAGCTGTCGCATCAACTATCTTCTGCCTTATGATGTTCCCCCATGAAGGGAAGATTGTGACGGTTGACCAGGTCACCTACCATGATCCACAAGGGTTAACAGTGCTTGCCAACATTATCCCTACCATCACCACCACTGAGCTGCAAGGGGTGACCGCACATGCTAACGCCATCCCTGCAACCAACACTGTGGTTGAAAACACACTAGCTTCCACACCATTGAATGTGGGCCCTAGGTTGTTTACCAATCCCACCATGATGGCTCCTTTCCCGTTGGTGTCACAACCACCGACACAAAAGAAAACTGTAGACTTGTGCATGGTCTCATTAAGCACCGCTGCACCCAAATAGCAACTACAGTCGCAGCCCCAACCACAACCACAACATCGTCCGTAGCCACAACACCAACAACAACCGCAACACCACCCGCAGAAGCAACATTATGCGTAGCTGCAACCATAACCTCACCCCCACATGCAACCAGCTGGGATTTATGTGGGATCATCTCTATTCCATACAATTCCCTTCCTCTTTCCCCCACCTAGTGTCATGAACAAGCCGATCATGGCCACCTTAAGCTTACCCAACCTTACGTTGGGGATCTTGATGTGGTATCTAGATCCACCAACTCAACCAGCACTACCCTAGGTTGTGTTAAATCCAGTGCAACTGATTGCGGTTGAGTCTTTCCCCCCACCTAGTCTGCATAAGCCAACCGCCACACCTGCACCTGCACCGCCCCAACTGAAAAGGGCGAGGGGGAAGAACATTAAAGCCACCGTAGAACCACGGCCAGTCCCACCTTGTGCCGTCTACGAATAGCAGGGCCATCCAAATCAAGATTTCCCTAAAATCCCAGTGATCTGTGCGCATCTGGATGCCATGGATACAAATGAAAACATTCCCGTGGTTGAACTCCCAATCACGCCAGTAGTAAAGAACAATGCATTAAGGACAAACCATGCTTGCACCCTTTGCAGCTTGTATGGACATTACTCCCACCATTGCCAAGACCTCCCTAAATTTCGAATGGCTCTTGTTGACCTCCGTCACCATTCCCTAAAGTCTGATATCACCTTGATCAAAGAAGTTCACCCACCACCTCCTTCTTTAGACACTGTGTCCATCTACACGATGTTTAGTTCTATAGACCCTCTTGTCTCCACCATCACCGATGGTCCATCAGAACTCTCTCTTCCGTTGTTTCCCCAGCCACCGTCGCAACCTCAGTTGCAACCTCAACCTCAATTACTAGGGAAACAATGGGGTTCATTCCCGATCAACATGATCATTTTCCTTTTCCTTTTCCTTTTTATTTTCCTACCATTCGAGATCATGAGTAAGTCTATCTTGGAAAACCACAATCTATAGGATTTCACACTGGGAGATCCTGTGTGGTACCTTGAACCACCTACCCTACCTCTAAGGCCTCAGGATGTGTTGACTCATTTCCATCCAATTGAGATGATGTGGCACCTACCTCCAGGTCCATCAAATACTCCTCTTGTCTCCAGGCCTGCCCCTCTTCCTCCAACAGAGACTGGGGGCAAGCCCAAAAAAAACCACAACCAATACCATTTACATGATCTCTAGCACTACTTTCCCTTCTGTCTCATCAGCCACGGAAGATCCACCTGATCTACCCCGGAGCCACTTACGTGATGACGGAGATATATGTAAGACCACTTTTGGTTCTACTCCATTCCCTTTAAACCACAGTGTGGAATTGGTTCTTCCCATAAAAGACCAGATTCTGACACCCTGCCTTGCCAATGACCTTCGTCTCGGCAAGGGGGCATATCTCTTCACTGACTCAGATGGTCGAATCTTGAAGAAGCCACACAACGGGCTCCACCTCAAGAGAGTCCATTCCTGATATAACCACTATGAGTCCCTTATAGCGTAGTTTTTTCCCTTTCTTGTTTTTCAATGTTTTGCAGCAAAAATCCAAGGTAGTACCATCAACTGCTAGTCAAAAGTCACCCGAAACCTATTCAAGACACCTCTCACACCTTCGGGATCAAAATTTTTCATCTAGTTATGAGACCTTCATCTCATGTTTAAACAGTCAATTTCGGGACCATTTCCCACAAGTCACCTCGATTCACAAGCCATGACATAACGATGCGAGTGTCTATGGACCAGTACTCATATCACACTGCCCGATCACAACTCATGCGAGCAATCGGGCTACTGCCTATTAAGGATTGTACCATATTTTACTTTTTATAGTTGTAATTGTCTTTCTCACCGCACCTTATGCAGACATCTTCGAACCATCTTCCACAAAATCCTTTTTTTTATTCCATGTATTTGACATAGAAGTGTCCTTGGGCCATTTCCCATTAAGAAATATGATTTTATCTTTTATTTCGTATTTTTAACACATAGATTGTCTTTGCTTTTTACTGCACCTTGCACGGACCTCTGGATCATTGTCCACAAAATGATTTCTTTTCTTGCACTTATTTGGCATATAAATGCCTCCGGAATTGTACTTACATCGCATGTGGTCAAGTCCGTCCACATTAACACACACACACATGCACTCCTGACCTTTGTCCGAGAGCCACCTTGGTTTGCGTAACTCTGCTGCATTGTCTCGCAGGCCTCTGCCATGATCTATCCCATGCATGTATTGGTATGTTTGAGAGCCTTCTACTCTGTCCACACTATGTGGATGACCTTTGGACCTCTATCCACCGTCCCAACATGGGGGCATTGCTCGTGCCACTGCAGTTGGTTGACCACATTGGAGTTGTGTTTAAGCTCTTTTATGACTCCTTAAAACAATGAAAAGATTGCTGAGCGCAGTTGCTTCCTTTCTCGCTTGCTAAAGTATAGGAAAGGGCATCTACACTGTCTCGTTTACCTCCTTTTGCGGACCATGTATACCATTCCATGAAAAGGACCTCCTTGGCACACTCAAGCCAAGACCGTTCCCCTCTGCATACTTTTGTGCTTTCTCGAGCAGAGGGGCCGCACTTTATGAAAAATCTCACCACTGATTGTAGTTAAACTCTTTTCCAGCCATCTCAACAAGAAAATATCACCGAGCAAACTTGGTTTCATTCATGCTTGTAAAAGTATTTGAATGATCATCCAGTTAGTATAGGTTTAACCTTTTCCAGCTTGATTGGACTACCAATCGTAAAAAAGTCTCTCATCCCCTTCAGGATGGGAGAGCTCTCTTATGTATCCTTTTATCCTTTTTTAGGCATAAGAAACTACCAATGAAAAAGAGCCCCCACTGGAGTCTTCTTCGTGCTTTCAGACTCTCTAAAATTGAAAGCACCATCGAGCACTTACCTTCTCGAGTTCGCCAAAAATCCATGAGATCATACCACAACGGTATCCCTAGACACTACCCTGTGAACACCCAAAAAGGGTTCACTGCCTCATCTACCCCATTACATGGCTCATTTGTCCATTTTCCTACCATATTTCCATCAAAAACCCATAAAACCATCTAAAAAGCCTCCAAAAGGCTTAAAATGCCTCCAAAAGGCCATAAAACCCTCTTTTCCTCCAAAAAATATCCAAAATTCCTCCAAAAAAGCAAAAATCTCCAAAAAGGAAGAAAAAATATAAAATAATGAGGAAAAAGAGGAAAAAACCCTAAACAGCTGAAACCCTAACCCTAAACCGACACTCCACCACTATAAATAAGTGATGGAGACCCCTTATTTCCAATCCACAATCACAAGTATCCTGCCTCTGCCAAAATTGCTCTTGAAACCCTAGCTCACCATTGAGCTACTTTCACCATGAGAGCCCCTTTTGGCCCATTTCCACCATCGGAGAAAGAGAAGGAGCAGCTGGAGCTCGGAGCAACCTCTTGGATTAGCGCAACGGGCTTCACCAACCTCCACATTGGAGGTCAGATCAATAAAAAATCATTCTTTACTTTTTACTGTTTTGCTTCATGAACATGTTTAGATTAATTTTTATTACTGTTTAGCATCTTTTATTTCACATATTATTGAACTGCTACTAAGGAATCCATTCTCCTTAGTAGGTGCTCATTCGCACAAGCTAGGGGTAAAACCCTAGCTACAGTTTTGGCGACTCTGCTGGTTTTTATTTTATTTTATTTCCTGTTTTGTCCTTTCGGCTGTCGTTTTCGGCCGCCGTAAACCGCAGTTTTTCCCTCCGCAGTCGCGTCTCGACTGCGACTGTCGTCCCTTTTCCCGCGTCTCGACCGCGTCTTTTTTTCCTGTTTGCTGCGATCCGAACGCGCCTGTTGGCCGTTTTACCTGCGTCCCGACCATGCCTTTCCAGCTCTTAGCTGCGACCCGACCGCGACTGTCGTCCCTTTTCCTGCGGCTCGACCGCGTCTTTTTTCCTGTTTGCTGCGTTCCGACCGCCGCTGTAGGCCAGAAAGCCGCAACCTGTCCGCGCCTGTTTCATTCAAACCTGCGATTCGACCGCACTTTTTTGCCTCAAACCCGCGGTCCGCCCGCACGATTCCGCCACAAACCCGCGGTCTTTTTTTTTTTTTTTTTATCCGAAAGCCGCAACCTGACCGCGCTTGTTTCCCTCAAATCCGCGGTCCGACCGCACGATTCCACCACAAACCCGCGGTCTGATTTTTTTTTTTTTTTTTTTTTTTTTACACAGCCCTTTGCTGCCATATTTTCTGTATCTGCATAGCCATCTGTTCTGCCTGCAGCCCTACTTCCCTACAGCCTTTTCTGCACCATTATTTCTGTTACCTTTTTACAGCATTGTTTTTAAAATTTCAGCATTCTTATTTCAGAAAATTCGGCATGTTTAAATTTTGAATTCAATATTAATGTTAGTTCAACATTACTATTAGTTCATCACCTCACGAGCACACACTCTGTCACCTAATTCAAGTGAGACTTAAAAACTACTTAACTCAACCAACATTCTAACCCCACTTGGGGAACACAAAATAATCTTTGTAGTTAGGCAGGATCGGGGGGATAGGCTTCCAATAACACCCCTTGATTACTTACACTTGAGACATAGTTGTTGTCCATTAGGGAACCAAAATCCCCTAGTATTTTTTGACACGGTCACAACTGGTTTATCAGAGGGCCTCTCCCTCAGGAGGGTTGAAGTCGTGAGATTGGTTCCGGAGGTCTGAGTGGAATACCGAACTCCATTCAATAACTGAAGGGATACCTTTCGCAGTTCTCGGGATATCCTTGTATAGGGGTATTGCGGTAAAAGGACCAAGCGACAGATTTACCTTTCTGGACGTGTCATGAACGGGGTATCTTAGTTGCCATTCTTCTAGGATTTGACTACCCGGTGTCCTTTCCGGTAGGGGGATACCTTAGCCACTTGGCTTCCCTATTCATATTGTCTGACTTGGATTTCATCACCTTGCAGAGGATATGTCTAGTTGAGTCATAATACTTTTAGTTAGGTGTTTGCATGCTCCCTTACCTCCTTTTGGTTTAGTGAGTCCACCGTTTTTTATTTTGTAGGCAACCTGCTGTTTTTTGGTATTCTGACCATTTCTGTTGACACTCCTCCTATTGTAGCACGCAGTTACAGTGGGTGTTTTGAGTTGGTTGTTGGCCTGAGAGCCCTATTTTTTGAGCTCTCCTTCTGCACACTCGGTTGCATTAGAGTTTTTGAGCTGATTTGTAGTTACCTCAACCCATAGAGATTTGACTCCATTTGTCACCATTGAGTCCCCGAGACATTCTCGGCACCTCAGAGGCGAGCCCCCACAGCACGGTTCACTTGACACCACCCATCATCGACACAGGTCATCATCCCTTGATACCACTCATCATAGATCTCGAGCCTTGTCACTTGACTCCACTCGTCAGCGGCATAGAACTCCGTCACCAGATACTGACGCCCCTTATTTTACCTCCGATTCTGAGCCAGACTCCGAGAACCCCCTTTACATTGCCCCTACTAACCCCATGGATGGCATGACTCCCACTCCCATCTTGGTAGGGACCGTTGGTGGCACATCCACCACGACACCAGTTACCACACCTACTTTGGGTATGCCCTCCACGGGGGCCCCCTCTACTGTTCCCCTCACAGCACCGATTCCCGTAGCGGGAATACCCATCCCCACTCCATTAGTGACCCATACTACCCATGGTGGTGCAGGACCGTCCTATACCACCTTAGTTCCCCCACTTGGGGGCAACCTCGCTCACATGACCCCTCCACTTGGGGGCATCGACCCCAACTTGGTCCAACCCACTACCGTGTCACATCCTTCGTCCAGTTTGCCATTCATGGCTAGCCTCAACCTGCCTGACCTAGCCACATTAACCAACGAACCCATCCGACATGACCCTGCGTGGCCTCACATGCCCACCAAGCTCCCCTCTGACATCCCTAAGTTCGAGGGCAAGGCAGGTGAGGACCCACAGAACCACATCATGTCCTTCCATCTATGGTGTTCCTCTAACTCCATAGTAGACGACTCTATTCACCTCCATTTATTACAGCGCACTTTCACTGGCTCTGCTACCAAGTGGTATATCGAACAACCCCATGGAACCCATGCCACCTTTACTTCCCTTGCCTCGACCTTCCTGCAGTTCTTCCAGTTACCTGTCCGCTATGACGTAGGCGTTGAGATCCTACTATCATGCAGACAAAACATGGCTACCCACATCACAGACCACATTCATGAATGGCGTCGACGCCGTAGTTTATGCAAGATCAAGTTAGACGACCGGATCTTCCTAGATTGGTTCCTCAAATCCCTCCTTCCTATCATTGCTAAGGATGTGGCATCCGAAAGACCCCAGTCTGAAGAAGAGGCTATCCTTAAAGCCAAACAGTTCGATCTCATTTACACCCAGTCAGGTTATCTCTATACCATTATACCTGACGCCCCTCGTGACAATTCCTCCCAGCACGATGCGCCGGGGGCATCCCACGCTGCCGATGGCATCATTGGCCGTGTCTCTTCACAGCCTCAACTATTTTCCATAGCCGGTCCTACCCCTGGCCCTGACCCTTCGTGGGCTACCTCACAGTCTGGAGCAAACAACCCGTATGCTCCCATGACACATCACCACCATACCCATGGACCCTCATGTCCACCACAATGTTTCGGTCATGCGAATCTTGCTCACGCCCCCCTTGTCGCACCTCAGCCCTACTATCACCAGCAGGCTGCACCAACCCCTGCGGCACAACCACAAACCGCTCCACAGCACTATCAGCAACCCCCTCAAGTTGCTACACCTGCGCAGCCTCCACCTACATATCATCCACCGCAGCCTGCTCTAGCACCTGCGCCACCTCAGAATCCACCTGCTACCCAAGGGAAAGTTTACGCCCAACAAACCCCACAGCAAAACCAGAACAACCAACGTAACCAGGGCCAACAAAACCGCGACAGGGGCCAGAATTTGCGAACAAACTATCCTTGTTCTATTTGCGGGGTCTATGGCCACTACACACATTTTTTCCCCCACATGGAGTGCGTTCGGAAACTTTGGGCTGAAGATGCCTGCCACCAAGGGCAGGCGGCTCCTCAAGCACCACCCAACCCCCCACAACCTCAGCAGCCACCTTTGGTGCTGCAAAACCCCTTACCAACCCAAGGCGTAGTGAACACTCAACCGTTGGCTCCCCCTCAAGCCAACGCGACAACCCAACAACAAATCACTTACGCTGCTCCTGATCAACTCATTCTTGACTCAGGTACCCACCACTTGTTGATGATGTCCTTCGATGAGGTAAACCTCCAGACCCGACGGAACCAATATGGCTCCACCTCTGAAGCCATATGTACCCTGTCCCATAACACGTGAACTCCTACTAATCAACCGCCCTTGTTGCCTCAACCCCCTTTGGTACCTAGTCACATTGGTACTACACCCATCCATACCATTCCTTTCCTCTTCCCTCCCTCAGGAGTAGTTAGCGCCCCAGTCATGGCCACCCTCAGCCTTTCTGGGTTAACCTTAGGATTACCCATTTGGTATCTTTCGCCTCCCGGTCGTCCACCAACACCAGATGTCGTCCTACAACTGGTGCAACCCATTGTCACTACTAGTCAACCACCTCTCGGTGTCTCTACCCCGTCATCCTCCACGAAACCCCCCTCTCCTCATACCCAACCCACTGGGGGCAAAGGCCCCCAACCTTACACTGCTGTCCCACCTCCTAAGACAGTAAAAAATCCCCCTGTGTTTCGTGCTCCTCCCAAATGCACGTTGTGCGATGAGTTGGGCCATGCGACTCACCTATGTCCTCAGTTACCGGCGTTACATGAATACATGCAACTGCTTGACGACGACCCCACTATCCCAGTTGTCCATCTAGATTCAACCCCTAAGCCTCGAGACAAATCCCTGCGCACTAACCACTCCTGTGCCCTATGCGATGTTTACAGGCATTACTCCCATCACTATCCCAATCTCCCCGAGTACAGAGCAGCTCTCTTTGAAATGAACAATTTGGATCTTGAGACGGCACCACCCACCATTGTGGAGATCCACCCCCCGGACTCTTCCTCTTCCGAAGAGGTTAATACCATTTATATGATCTCTTCCACCACTACTCCTTCGTCAACCGATTTGACGACACAAACATTCCGTACGGATGAGGAGATTCTCGAGGCTCTCACTGCCTCGGATTATCCTTGGGATGACATGCACCATTGTTCCTACTTCCTCCTAGATGAATCTTCCTCTAACACTGCTACCCAATTCGCAGTTGAATCCAAAGACTTCCTTCCCCCCAAGGTCGACTGGTTCAAGGACCCTATTCCTGCTCCTGACGCCTTCGAAGAGGGTAACATGGCCAACATCTCACCTGTCATCCAAATTGATATCGCTGCCCTCGGAGGCACCCCCAAACTCACCGCTTTAGGAGCATCTTGCACTGAGTAGGAGATTAAGGAATACAAAACACTCTTCAAAGAATTCCGTGATGTCTTTGCCTGGTCCTATACTGAAATGCCTGGTCTTGACCCTGCCATTATAGAGCACCACATTCACACATGGCCTGATGTACCCCCCGTTTGTCAGAAACAACGTCCCATTCATCTCTAGCTACAGTTTTGGAATCAGCATGACGAGACTGTCACGATGGTCACCTTGTAGCATTATTTTTTCTACGTCATTTTTTTCCCATTTTTTAGACACCGCTAGTCGCCTCGGTTTACGCGCCACTTTGACCGCTCTCTGTTTTTAACACTTTTTATATCACCGGATTCATTTTTTCGAGCTCGTGATGATGCTTGAGATCATTTCTCGCTCTCACTTGGTACAATTTCAACATTGCGCCCCTACACCTTGCCACATTGATTTGCGCACCACATCGGCCATCATCAGATTATTTCACACTTTTTACATGAGCCATCCACTCCTGTCATACTGCAAATGTTTCGTTATTTTTCCACCATTCATTCACCCCGCAAGGAGGCCCGATAGTGTTCCCCCCCACCCTCAGTCCTAGTCATCATCAATTTTCCTTGATTGAACACTTCCTCCTTTCCTGGACCATTCCATCACTTCAGAGTCTTCTTATTTGCTTTCAGACTCCTTAAAATTGAAAGCAACCACGAGCATGTACTATCCTGGGCTCGTAAAATCCACATGACAGTACCATTCTATTACTTCAAAGTCTTCTTATTTGCTTTCAGACTCCTTAAAATTGAAAGCAACCACGAGCATGAACTGTCCTGGGCTCGTAAAATCCACATGACAGTACCATTTTATATCCACACTTCTTCTAGTTCCCTAACCCATGAAGAAGTCCCCCCGCGCCTCTTGGCGCTATGATCAATCCTCTTGGCAGCACCCTCAATCAGGTCGCCTTTGTTCAGAGTATTCTGCAATCTCCTGCCACTTTACCACAGCTTGAGTCTCCCTCAGCCCATTCACCCTCAGATCCTATACCGCTATGATCCCTTTGCCACCACTCAGTCTCATATGCTGCCCGATCATCCCCACCATCATACTCTGAACAAAGGAAGTTTGAGTCCACCCACTCTACTTGCCCAGTTATTCCCCCCAGTTTATCACTCCTGCCATCAGTACTATCATATTTCGGTTTGTCACCTCGCACTCCTGTCAAGGAAACATCATTGCCTTGATAGTTGCAGGTCTCCCTCTGTCGACGACAGCCCCTCTATTCCAGAGGATAGACCTAGAGGCCCCTGCGCCTTGGACCCATCACCATCTGTGGTGAGTACCTACGAACCATTTTGGGAGGAGTCATCATTGCCTCTCCGAATAGTTGTTTCTCACATGCTCGACTTCAACACCTTAATCGCATCATTGAGAATCGCGCAGGATGTATATCCTTTCCATTATGTGTCGAAGACCCCGGATTTCCCCCGACTCTAGCACATTGGTGAGTCACTTTGGAACGGCCAGTTATATGTTCCCGTGGATGTCCGGGCTACATTGGCGATTGTATTCGGAAGCCATCCAGTTCCATGCTTCCTTAAGTACCCAGTTCAGTTCCAGATCAGTATACCATTGCAAGTATGACCATTGTCACTTTGATCTAGCAGCTCATTAGTTCCTTTGGAACCACATTCAGTAGCACTGCTGTCATTCCAATGCATCAGTTGTTCAGCTCAGACATGGTCAGCCCAGCAGTATGTTCCAGATTTGTGTCCCTTCTGGACCCGTATGATATACACAGTGGATTTCTATGTATCCTACAGGTCCCCCTTTTCGGGCCTCACAATTATTTTTATGTATCTTGATACGAGCATGGGTATGCCCGCCTCGTCTAGATGATCAGATGATTCCTCATCCATTATTGAGGTTATGTATTTTTCAGTCCTTGCAGTTGGTTCGAGATCGATGTTCTGGGCTTCAGTTGGTTCCTTCTCTTCTCCACACCCCAGAAAAAATGAATATGACTTATGATGTCCATCGGCCATACGATGAGCTCCTGCCCTCGCACATCAGGGGGCAATCTGTTAACACCCAAAAAGGGTTCACTGCCTCATCTACCCCATTACATGGCTCATTTGTCCATTTTCCTACCATATTTCCATCAAAAACCCATAAAACCATCTAAAAAGCCTCCAAAAGGCCATAAAACCCTCTTTTCCTCCAAAAAATATCCAAAATTCCTCCAAAAAAGCAAAAATCTCCAAAAAGGAAGAAAAAATATAAAATAATGAGGAAAAAGAGGAAAAAACCCTAAATAGCTGAAACCCTAACCCTAAACCGGCACTCCACCACTATAAATAAGTGATGGAGACCCCTTATTTCCAATCCACAATCACAAGTATCCTGCCTCTGCCAAAATTGCTCTTGAAACCCTAGCTCACCATTGAGCTACTTTCATCGTGAGAGCCCCTTTTGGCCCATTTCCACCATCGGAGAAAGAGAAGGAGCAGCTGGAGCTCGGAGAAACCTCTCGGATCAGCGCAACGGGCTTCACCAACCTCCACATTGGAGGTCAGATCAATAAAAAATCATTCTTTACTTTTTACTGTTTTGCTTCATGAACATGTTTAGATTAATTTTTAGTACTGTTTAGCATCTTTTATTTCACATATTATTGAACTGCTACTAAGGAATCCATTCTCCTTAGTAGGTGCTCATTCGCACAAGCTAGGGGTAAAACCCTAGCTACACACCCCATAGAAAACAGTTTGGCAGCATCCCCACATTGGGTCACCTTTGTTTAGAGTACTTTGCAATGTGTCTTCCTTGGATCCCATCAGTATCAACAATGTCTACCTCCTCCAAGTATTTCCCAGCAGTAGTGACATTCCCGGTATTACAGCTTTGATCCCATTCCCATTAGTTAAGTTTCATTTGCTTCCTGGTCCGCCCTGCCGTCATACTCTGAACACAGGAAGGTTGAGTCTCCCACTCCCCCCTTGCCCGTGTTCAGTCTTTTCCCTTCCCTCTCTGCCCCCCCAATTCAGTGAGTTAGTCCATAGATTTCTTCACACCTTTTGGTTATCCCTTGTGCTCCTGGTCAAGGAAACATCATCACCTTGACCAGGGGCAGGTCTTCCTCTGTTGATGCCAACACACATATTCCAGAGGATAGACCCAAAGGTCCCTATACCTTGGTTTCATTAACACCATTGATGAGTTCCTTGGACCACTTGAGAGGAGTCCTTAGTGCCTCTTGGGATGGTTGTTTCTCATGTGCTCGACTTCAACTCCATCATCGCACTGTTGAGATTCGTATAGGGTTTGTTCCACACAGTACTTGGCCGAAAACCCCAGATGTCACTTAACTCTAGTACATAGGTGATTCCACTTGAGGGACCTAAACAGGTTATGTCCCTTGTGATTTCTTGGTTGCATTGGAGACAGTGATCTGAAGCCTCGATAGTGTTTCGATATACCTTTATGATTGATGCAGCATACTTGTACCACAGAGACTCTGACTCTCAATTAGCAAGTCCATATAGCTATGTACCATTCCAAATCCAGCAGACTGTCAGTCATGAAGATGTAGCATTCCATGAGAATTCCATGGGTCGAATGTACCAAATCAATATTGTATTCAGCCTCACATGAAAGGCAACCATCATTATAACATCAGTTGTATATGATCAGCTCTTGTATTTTAGAGCATAGATCAGATTATTCTTTTGACATTATCACGATCATGGGGATTCCCACCTCATACATATACATGTCACACATTTTTTGTATCTCACCCATTGATGGGAACCAAATTAATACAAAACCAAAATCTACCATGCCCCAGCCCCGGAAGAACCACCTCTCGACAGCAAATCCTATGATGTTCATTGGCCATACATTGAGCTCCTTCCCTCACACATCAGGGGGCAATCTGTTAACCCAAAAATCCCCCACACAGCTCTCAATGGCCTACACCACCCAAGGAAACCATCCCACAGCACTCATTTTACTCCATAGGACCTTCCATGACCTTCCATTTGACCCCCACACCTCCAAAAGAGCCCAAGGATGAAGAAAAGGGCTAAAATCCCCCAAAAAGAGCCCAAAATAGACCCACGGGAGCTAAATCCCTCAAAAAGGGGCTAAAACCCTAAAAGGGGCTAAAGTTAGGGTGGAAGGGGCTAAAGCCTTAACCAAGGGCTTAAAACCCTAAAACCCCTTGGAAAAACTATATTAGGAGGGTGGGAGGTCACTCTCAAAACACTCCTCATTTGCATATTGTTATGCTGCTCGTGGATGCTTTGAGACCTCTTGTTCTCAAACCACCCACTCTCCCCCTCTTTCATCTCCATTTCTCCAAGCCATTGCTTCCCAACCAAGAGAGAGCTGCTCCCATGAGCTAGGGCATGGTGGCCCATTTCCACCTAAGTGAGGTATAATCTCATTTCTGTTTATGCGTATTTGCTTATCTTGTTTTCTAACCAATATTTTCATTTGTAGGTTTCCCATTAACTTTGTTTGTAGGTTGTTTCATAGTAGTATAGGTTTATTTTGTAGGTTTTGGAGGCGGAACCCTAACCCACTATGTGCAGAGGGGTTCACATGGGTTGCATCTCCATATTTCTTTCTGTTATTTGATGTAGTTTACAATAGTTGCCATTTACTTGTTCTAGTGTAGCTTTGCTTAGTTTCAATTCGCAGCTTTGTTTCAGTAATTTTTACTTCCGTATTTTACTGTTTTCTAAGGGTAGGAACCTACCCTTGTGCCCTATAGGCACAAGGGAGCCATTCTTACCCCTGTACTGAGGAGAAATTCTCACTACAATTGGTGCATAGTGATCATCTGTGATGTCAACATGAAACAATTGCGCATATGGAAATCCATCATCAATATTGGTCAGTTCTTCACCATTATCAACATGAGACATATGATTGGGGCCAACGTTCAATCACCCTAGCTTCAAAATTATTTCAAAATCAAAATCTTGGAAAAGTAAAATCCATCGACAGATATTCCCCCCCAACACAAGCTTATTGACTAGGCATTGCAAAGCATAATGATCAGTGAACATCTTGAAATGTCCACCCAGCAAGTAGTGCTAGAACTTTTGCAGTCATAAACCATCTCCAAGCCTTCCCTTTTCATCTTTGTATAATTTTGTTCAGCAAAAGATAGCTTTCTACTGGCGTATGTGATTGGGTGGTCTAGGTCACCCTCACCTGTTTGTGCAAGAATGACCCCTAGCACGATAGATGAAGCGTCGATGTGCACGTGGAACTCCTTATCCCAATCAGGAAAAACCAGTATAGGCACAGAGGCCATATTGGCTTTCAAAGTGTCAAAACTTCCTTGACATTCCTGAGTCCATTCATAGGCTACATCCTTCTTTAGTAGTTTCTCCACGGGGGCAGTAATTGCAGTGTATCCTTTGATAAAATTGTGATAGTATCTGGTATGCCCCAGTGTGGCCCGAATCATTTTGACATTATTCAGTGGTGGTAAACTAAGGATTAGTGCAATATTCACCGAATTGACCAATAGACCTTCTTTGTAGATGATGTGCCCCAGTAGCATGCCAAATGGTGCACAAAAAATTCACTCTTCAGAGTTTAAGGAAATCTGATGCTGGCGACACCTTCCCAGCATCAGCCACAAGTTATCCATATGGTCCCTAATTAGTCCATAGATAGTCCACTCATCCATATACACCTGTAGGAACTTTTGAATAAAATATTTAAATACAACTACACAAGAGAATACAGCTGGGTCATTCTTCAGCCAAAACAACATGACTGTATATTGAAAATAGCTCGACTCTATGACAAACGTAGTCTTATAGTGATCCTCCTTCGCAATCCATATTTGGCGGTATCCTGAGAATCCATCCATGAAAGAATACATCTCCTAGCCACCTACACCTTCAAGAACTTTGTCTGTAAAAGGGGTCAGGAACGGATCATGTACACATGCATCATTTAAATTCCTTAGGTAGACGCAAATGCATATTTATTCTATCCTTTTATCCTAAACCACCATAGGCCTTATCCACTCAGATTCTTCTATAGGATCGATGATCCCAGCATCAAGCATTTGGTGAATCTCATCCTTCACACATTCCTTGTATCGTGGATTCAGTCGGTACGACCTCTGTCGCACCGGTTTGGCATATAGTTTCAACATGATTTTCATCTCCCCTAGGTCTCCTAAAATTCCCTTCATCTCTGAAAACCGTGTCACAAAAAGGTCCTGGAATTCATGTAGCAGGTCCGTGATCTTGGCCATGGTCTCCTCGTCCTAGTAGTCTCTGACATTGGAAAATTTTGGGTTCTCTGCCGACCCAATGTTGACTTTTCGGATCCTTAGCGGCTGACTCATCGATTATGTCGGTACATCGGAAGCTGCGACATTGTGACTTCCTTCAGACTCAAGAATATTAACATTCCACAACTCATCATCATCTTGATGTTCCCTAGAGAAGTTGTAGCATGTCATCATGGATTGGATTGAAAAATGCGCATGTGGATCAACTGGATAAGCAATAGGGGTGACCTTGAGTATGACGATGCAGATTATTTGTAAAGCATTGCATACCTCTAGGT
Organism: Pseudotsuga menziesii; assembly: GCA_001517045.1. NCBI lineage: Eukaryota > Viridiplantae > Streptophyta > Pinopsida > Pinales > Pinaceae > Pseudotsuga > Pseudotsuga menziesii. The sequence goes on along the minus strand of LPNX011155106.1, from coordinate 167,636 downwards.
TGATGTCCTGAAAGTTAAATGTCTGCTAAAAAAAAACAGACAAATCCTCTCAAGTGGTGATAGTCCTACGCAAATCTATTGCCACATACCAAGACCTCGACATTTCTTCCAGAGTGTGAATGAAAGCATGGACCCATTCATCTTCAGGTCGTGATGCCCATAAAGTCTGACACTCGATTAAATGACCGGTGGGATCATTCGTCTGTCATATCTCCCAACATGATAGACCTCTAAATCGCTGAAGCGGACCATCATCAATCTACGACACTATTCCCAGTCATGGATCGTATGTTTTTGTGTCACCCACCATCGAGCTGGAGGATCCTTCAGTGCTACATCAAGATCCAATATCCTTTGTGGTTCAAAAAAGTTCTCTTCAAATTCCTGAAAGAACTCTGATAGTCCCGAAAGTCCTTCATAAATGGGAAACTTGACAGTCTCAGTCGGAACATGCCGGAGAGATGGTGTAATCAACCTGCATTTCCTGAATGATACATCATGCAACCAATTCTGCCAATTTTCTAGAGCATGTTTAGATTCAAAGGACGTGGAACTTGCGTTTCTCCATCCAAGTCTGCCATCGATGGTAGGATGGATATAGTCTTCAAAGATGTTATAAGCGTGATCCCAACTTCTCCCGACTTCATCTTTTATAGGTTCAGTATATCTTTGTCCTTCCTGAGGGTCCATAGGAGCAATGAACCTCACATCCTGGTTTTCAAATGTCATAAATCGTTTTTTGAAGTTGATAACTGCCATGCTATCATTAGCCCATCCAATCCCTAGTAGCTCAAGATAGGAACCACCGTCTTCTACAATTTCTATCACATCAAAGTTAGCATGCATTTTCATACCTTCAATGTCGACAACCAAGTTTGAAATAGGAACAATAGGCTAAACCTTTGCCTGATTTTATAATCGCAGCTGTTGGAGCAGGGTCCCGAAGCTACAGGAAAAGCTGCTATATCGGGACAGGAAAGTCAAAAGTAACAGTACCTAAGCGGACGAGAAGAGAGAGCTCAACCACTGCACTTAAGGAAGTGGCGAAGACAGGAGGGATCAGCTACCCTCATAAAGAGAAAAGGAGCAACGGGATGAGGTATTGAAGACAAAGGACAGAAGGGGAGTGACTGAGGAAGTAGCGCCTGTACCCACGATCAGCGCAGGGAAGCGTGGAAGACTGCAGAAAGCTGTGGTGTGACAGAAAGCGGGAGTTCAAAGTATAGATACACCGACTGTCACAAGTTAGGGTTTTGGGTTACTATTGGGAAAGGCCCAAGTGTTATATTATGGTGAGACCTTCGGGCCTCCTATAAAAGCATGTATTTTGCATAGTGAAAGGTTAGCTATTAAGACAATTAACTAGTCAGAGAGTCAGTTAGTCTGTTAGCTCATAGTCATTTTTTATTGTAAGTCATTGAGAAAGAGTCGAGCTCTGGTTCTGTTATTCAGTCTGTAGTTATCTTACTGTAACCAGTAGCCGACTCCAGGAGCATGTATGTAATAATCCGCAGGGATTGACAGAGAGATAGAGAGAGAGAGAGAGAGAGAGAGGAAGAGTATATTGTAAGAAGGCAATATAGAAAGAAAAGAGATCTAAGAGAGAAGGGCTCCCGGCTGTGTGCGCAGAGTTTCCCAGAATATTTCAAGCTGCATAAAAGGTTGCAACGGAACTGTGTTTACTCTCTCAAGATATAATATTATAAACTAGTTCCTATGGATGTAGCTTCCTTCCTGGGGGTGAACCATGTAAAATCCATGTGTTGTGCGATTGTCTCATGTGATGGTGCTTACTTAGTTACTATCTGTTATCTTTTACATGAGCTTTGCTATCAGTTAGTGAATGTATGTATGTTCTCATTCAGTTTACAACATATAGAAGGTTAAATGCAAGTTGAATGTATCAAGTGTTTTGTATATGAGTTTATCAGTGCTTGATTCACACAGTAATAGTTACAGTGTTAAGTTATTCTAGTATACTCATTCAGCAAGTTGAGTATAGTTGATGTTAAGTGTGTTGAACTGTGGAAGTTTAAGTAAGGTTGTTTAACACCTTGTTTAAGGATAACAGAGTTATTCTACTAAGGGAGAAAGCCTTTGGACCTTGAGAATCACATTGAGTCTTACTATAGAAGATATTGCAGTATAGAAAGGCAATATCGCACCGTCGGGGAAGCTGCGGTGTGAGATTTCATGGATTACGAGGCGAGTAGAGGGGAAAGTTGTGCATCGTCCTAGAGGTTGTGATGTGATAGAGTCCTTCCCCTATCAGAACCAGCAAGGAAGAGAGAACAGTGCCTCGCAGAGATATCCCACTGGCTAAGAAGAGTCGCGAGACACTAGGATGCTACAGAACCTAGTTGAGGACACCTAAGTATTTGGCCAACCCATAAGATCACTTCGAGTGAGACTTCAGGCCATTCTGCAGTCTGTCGCCGAAAGGGCCAGTGAGCTAGGGGTGTTGTTGGTATATGTATACAAGTAAACCCGGGTGTTGTACAGGATTAAACACCTAATAACCTAAGGTCTGGGGTTACCAACATACTCAATCAACTTGTAGACAATTGACTCTAAAGTGCAGTAAAGGAAAAAGGAGGATTAGAAAGACTTACTCGATTACTGAAGATCGATCCTTGCTAGTCCTCTTCCACTCTGCTTCACCTCCAAAGTCTTCAAGGTTGCTCTTCTTTCACCTGTCAATAAACAATCTTCCAGATACAGGATGATTCATATATATATAAGAAGGTTAGATAAATCACATATAAGATGCAGAAACATAAACATTCATCAAACCAAGATACATGAAACACATATGGAAGAAGGATTCTCTTTATTATCAATAATGAAGAAGTTCATATTACAACCCAACGCCTTAGACAAGGACTCCTCTGCAAGCAAAGGATTCTGAGTTCCATTGCTCCAAAGAATTTTGTATAAACTCCGCCAGTATAACTTTGATCTCCAAGTGTAGGTAACCAACACCCTCCCTAAGGCCTGTATTTATATGGAGGAAATAAGGCGGTTTCGAAGGTTGAGGAGGTTGAGACAGTTAATATAATTAAGATAACAATGCTTAACTAATCTAAGATCAGTGCGTGTTTTTATGTTTAACTGTTCAGGGACATATTCGCGGGTGTGTAGAAGGACAACCCGCAAATGATTCGCGACTTGCTACAAGGGCAACCCGCAAATACATCCATTTGTGACTTTCTATAAGGGACACTCGCGAATGACTCGTGAGTTGCATAAAAGGAGAGTCATGAATACAAGTCAACATAGTAAAATGGCAAAGTAATCAAATGGATGGAGGAAGTATGTATTATGCCATAAGCCAATCTATAGTGTTTTGGGAAAACCTCTATCCATAAATGTCCTTTTGTGTGCCAACATGAGGGATGTTGGCACTCGGATGGAGAGGTGCCAATCAGGTGTATAACAAATTCCCCCTAATGTGTGAGGTCAGAGGGAAACGATGGCCAAAATAAATTATAATATTTAGCTTTGGAGAACTCAGAAATCCAATGGAGCAGAGAGAGTACCTGAAACAAATACATAGTAATGTCATATACAAAGTTACATCTGAGGATGCTATGTTCAATTTACTGGAACGCTAGCTCCTTTACAATATTTGAGTACATCATATGATACGGGTAAAGAACCACGTATATTACAAAGGTGGATCGAAGCCACAATATACAATAATGATGAGTCTTCAAAGATCTGGAAGCTATGTAGATGAAAAGAACATAATCTTGCGCAACTTAGTCCATATGTGAGGTCAAAAATCTAGGTCTTCGCTATCAGGAAGTACTGAAAATGGAACCATGTTGTGATAAGGAAGGAAATAGATCCTCCAACGGATCACAAGAGTGACTAGGAACTAGGAAAAAGAAGGGAGACACAAATAGATAACAGATATAACAATGATGGGATTAGGCTATAGATCAGACATTGGGTAGAGTCCTTGAACAGTGAGCACAACATAGAGATGACCCAAGGTAGCGTACAACAGATAGATAGAACAACTAGACTTATCTGTCATGTAGGAAACATGATTATATTCCCCAGGTATAATGGACAAGAGGAGGAGTAATAAACTCAAAGTGATAGCTGAACACAAGTGAACACTGAAACATGGATATCAAAAAACAAAGAGTGCTATGTTCAAGGATGACATGCTGCCATTACTGAAAACAAGAGAAAACTTCTTCCTTACCTTCCCTGTTAAATTTTAACGAGTCCAGGAAAGTAAACTCTGTTCCCTCTTCATTTATTAACAAGCTTGAAGAGATGGGAAAATAATGCTTGATAGTGTCACTGATTCATGGATTTAATGAGCCCAAACTAGTACATGCTTAGCTGGTGTTTTCACATTTAGAGAGTCTGAAAACGCCAAAGAAGACTCCATGGGGGTCCTTTTTCATCCAATTTAGTCTCTTGGGGCCGAAAAAGTATAAAACAAACCACAGAAGAACTCTCTTAACTTCTAAAGAAGAAAAGGTGCACCTTTTTCGTACTTAGTCAGGGAGGTCCAAAAAAGGTTAAATTACCACCTACCCAACACTCCTTCCAGAACAGCATAGAATAGCTTGAGTTTTACGAGTGTGAAGGAAAGCAATATCACTTGGAAGGATCCATTTGGTTACAAGAAATGGGGCTTACAACAATAAACTCGTTGCTTTGTTCTTTAGTGTTTAACGAGCATGACGAAGACACAAAGTACACTCGGAATCTTTTTCATGTTTGGGTCCAGAGCACGAAAAAGAGAAAACTAAGCTCAATCCCGGTGTTCCTTTTCTATAAATTTAGTCCCTTAGGTCCAGAAAAGTGATAAACCTATACCTGAGAATACTCTTCTCAATTCAAAAGAAAAGAGAGTGATCCTTTCTCGTATTATTTCGCATGGTCCGAGAAAGAGATAACCTACCACCAATGTGGATGCTCATTCACATATTCTTAATGAGCTTTAACGGACGAGATAACTCGGTAGTCAAGTCTATTTTGAAGGAGTCAGACCTGGGCCTAAAGAAACTCCATAAGGGCAGGGAGTACTATAAAGGGATAGCTTGTAAAAAGAGATTTAGAAGAAGCTCTATTTGGCATGAAAAATAGCTAAGAGGACACCCCTGAACCTGAAACAGTGACGGCATGAGCATCAAAGGATAACAAAGGCATATAAAGATGATACTCATGGAATAAGGGACCTTAGTATTTAACACTTTTCCATGGAGGAACAATGGTAGAGACAGGGGACTAATGGTTTAGAATACCATAGTCCATGGCAAAGTGTTAAATACTAAGGTTAATGTGGAGTGATAAGATGCCAACATGTGTTGGAAATAGCAAAACCACCCAATTGGAGCAACAACACTCTGTAAAAGTTGATAAATTTGTTCCAAGGCACAAAAGTATGGTATTAGTTGATTAACATTTCAAACTATAGGAAAGAGACCCACTTTATGAAATATTATTTCTATAAATAACTTGAAAATTAAAACAATTCTTACCATTTGAACTTTTTGAACCATAAAGAGCAAGATTACCCTCTACCTTTGATCGATCACCATGGAGAATTGGACCATCGGGATCAAAATCCGTCAGCTTCAGGTAATTCTACACCCTAAGCTTGTCAAATTGATCCAAACAAATATTAGTTTTAATGGTGAATTCAGTATTTAATAGCACCCAAAAATATAACAGTGCGCATACGTGGGTTGCTGGGCATGAAAGTTGCGAATACGTGTTTCATTCGTGGGTTGTCTAACTAGACAGCCGCGAATGATCCACGACCTGCCTAAATAGACAGTCGCAAATGCTGCGCAATGGGCCAAAGCTTTAAAAATATGCAAAATTTTTAAATTTTGATTATGAAATACTGAATTAAATTGCTTATATTTGCCAGGTAAAAATGGTTTTGGAGTGGAGGGAAAGAGAGCACGAAGCGATGGATCATGTGGCGCTCCAAAGCATGCCCACATTGCAAGCATTGAGAACTAGTGGGCTGTTGAAATTCTTTTGTACATCGCCCATGCGGGCCAATGCCCGCATACTTGAGTTCATGGTCAATTTTCAGGATCATGACATGGGGATGTTCAATCTTCAAGGTGAGACCTTAGAGCTTACCATGGAAGACATCTATTTCATTACCGAGTTGTCACAACGGGGAGTACCGGTGAATTTGGAGGGCACTGGCAGGGGTGGTGACCCCTTAAGTGTCCAAAAATATGTAGACATATTCTGTGTACCGGGTACTCAGAAAAAGGGAAGCAGCGTTCTAATTGCAGACATCCAGGATTTCACTCTCCAGGTATTGGCTAGTACCATTGTGAGACTTGCAGGATCATCAGGGTTACATATGGCCACCAGAAATCAAATGAGGGTGGCGGTTGATTGCTTTAGAGGTGCTCTCTATGATTGGTGCTCGTGATTTTCCCCCATTATGAAGAGGCAACTATCCAACTGTAAGAGGGGAAGACGCAAGAATTTTGGCTATGCAAGCATACTAGTAGCATTCTTCTTTGAGAGAGTACCAGCCATGAGCCCTGCTATACCACTACAGGTTAGATCTCCGCGTCAGCCAAGGCTGAGCTGGTGGGGAGACATCTTCCTTCGTCACGGAGGAGGAGACATAGTACACAGCGTATATGATGCTGACTTTTGTACTTGGTGGGAACAACAGCTGTCGACGCTGGAGCAGTTTCCATATGCCGGGTTGGACTTCCAAGGTGACCCCGAACTTGTCCTCCCTCTAGGAGGAGCATGGGGAGAGATGGGTAAGTAATTTTGAACTTTTTATCATTATCAAATTTTTATTAATTTTTCAAATGATCAATATATACATATGCACAAGTCTTGATCCTATTCATGTGTCAAAATGCAGATGTTGGACAAGTCCGCCCTGAAGGGAACCCTCATATGTTCGTACGTCCTGTCGTGGGAGAGGATTAGGGATTGATTAGAGTACTCGAGGGGAAGCTGGCTAGGCTAACCCAATGAGTACCGACTATACGGATAGAGCATATCCTTGCAGCCATGCAGGAGTTTGTGGTTGGGATTCCACCGGTTTGGCTACGTCTTTTCAGACGAGTAGCTAGAGCAGTACTTGTATACCGAGATGCGATGGAGGCTGCCGAAGTCGAGGAGGCTGAGGAAGCCAGGGCGCATAGAGATCATGGGGACCAAGGTGGTCCTAGTGGCCAGGGCGGTCCAGCTTAGACCTAGGGCATTTTGATGGATTATGATCCACATTTTTGTACTTTTTGTATATGACAGGATCTACGGATCAGACTCGACCTATCTACAGACAGATATTTTACACACACATATATATATATATATATATTGATGTTTGGTTGTCGGCTTATTTACAAGTGTTTTTTATATGTATATTTTTATGAAATGTGTCTAAGATGCCAATCCAAAATATAATTAGCATATGCACTAGTCAATGAATTTTGGTTTCATGGAATATGATTGAAAGTAATAACTTCAAAATGTCTTTCCAATAAACGAATTTGCATGAACTGACGTAACAAGATAGGATTTCATACCTGATAAGCTCTATTGAGCTGGAAAACTACCAACTGAGAATCCAAATGGACTTCAAGATGGGTGATGCCACATGACAAAGCATCCCATAGGAGCTCAATGACAGCCCTATACTCAGCAACATTATTAGAAGCAGGACCAAGACAAGCGCCACCCGTAGTAACAAGCTGTCCTGAGGGAGAATAGATAACCCATGCTGCCGAAGCTAGGTTACAAGTGTGACGACTGGCACCATCAACGAAACCTACATACATTTCAGAAGACATCTGCAACAACTAGCAGATAATATAAAAAACAAAACTGACAACCTAATGTACATAAAAATACATACAATAAAATACAAGAAAAAGTACTAAGCCTAAGCATAGTACTTCTTCAGGTAGAGCCCATTTCTAGGTTCAGGCAACTTATTCCCATCATAATCAATTAATTCATATGCACCTTTACTTAATACCTTCGACACGACATAGGGTCCTAACCACATAGCCCGTAATTTTCCTGCCCCCAGGGGTTCTTTATCTTGGTCCCAAAGCAAGACAAGTTCCCCCTCAGAGAAAACCCTAGGTTTGACCGTTTTATCATATTGAGATTTAACCCTATTTTTATGAGCCTGATTAGCAGTCAATGCATCTCTACGTTGTTCATCAAGGTGTTCTAAATGTACCAGAATTTCCTCAAGCTCAGTCGTATCAGGTAACACATGAATAGCTATCTTCAAAGATGGGATTTCGCATTCAATCGGAGTAACTACTTCCACCCCGTGGAAGTCTTGACATTAGTTCTATAAGCCCAAAGAGCAGGATATAACATGATGTGTCAATTAGAGCGTGCTGCATCAATTGTCCATTTAAGGATAGTTTTTAAAGTCTTGTTGACAACCTCAACCTGACCATTTGCTTGCGGATAGTATGGAGAAGAATGTTCTTGTCTAAATCCGAGCATGGTAGTCAGTTCCATCATCATGTTATTTTGAAAATGATTGCCATGGTCAGTGACAATCACTTTGGGAATACAAAACCTTGCAATAATTTGATTGAAAACAAAGAAAGCTGTTGTTTCCCCGTTGTCATTGAAAGTAAGCATTGCCTCTTCCCATTTCGTAAAATAGTCAATAGCAACAATGATGTATTTATGCCCCCCAGCCAAAACTGGGTTGCATGTCATGTAATCGATCTCCCATTTCATGAAGGGGCCTACCGAGACAACAGGAAATAACGGAGCAGGATGTGACCGCATTTTTCTCGTGTAAAGCTGACACGGATGACAGCGCTTCACGGCTTCCACACAATCTTTAAACATCGTGGGCCAGAAATAACCAGCATGCAATATCTTCTGGGCCGTTGCTAACCCAGATAAATGACCCCCACATGCTCCGCCATGGGAATCATTTAGGACAATCTCCACTTCCTCATGAGTAAGGTAGCGACGCAAGACAGAATCTACCCCTTGTCGATATAATGTATCCCCTATAATGAGGTAGTTCTTGGCATGAAGGAGTAACTTACGTCGTTCCTCTCTAGAGTAAGCGGCAGGATACTTCAAAGTCTAGAGATATATAAGAATATCCCTGTACCAAGGATCAGAGGTGGATATCAGGAAGATGTGCTCATCTGGGAATGAGTCATCTTCAACAACTACATTCTCTTTAGTGGGAAATTCTGCTATTAGCTCAGCAAAAACTAAGGACTTCTTAGACTTAGCGGATTGGAAATCCAAGTCAAACTCCTAGAGAATGACTATCCACTTGTTAAATTTTACCCCAACAATCCGTCAGGATAAATCATATTGGAACGGATTCACATCCGCCACTACTGTTGTGTTCCTTAGTAAAATGTAGTGGCGCAACCTCTGTACATCATAAACAGTTGCTAAGGATAACTTCTTGACGTGGGAGTATCTAATCTCAGGTTCGGCCAAAGCACAGCTAAGATAATAAATGACATGCTCAACAAGCTTATCGTCCTCCTGGACTAGTACTACCCCAATGGTCGACTCTGACGCGGCCAGATATAATATAAAATCCCTAGAATAATTTGGTGGACGTAATAAAGGTGCCGACAGCAAATCTTTTTTCAATGCCTCGAACGCAAGTTGTGTGGTTTCATCCCATACAAATGGGGTGTCCTGCTTGAGCAAGCACATGAAACCTTTAGTGATCTTGGCATAATTAACAATAAAACATTGAAGGAAATTAGACTTTCTTTGCAGGCTTTGAAGTTTCCTGAGAGAATGAGGAGGAGGCAGATTCACAATGGCCTCAAATTTTAATGGATCCACCTGGATGCCTCTACTAGAGGCAATGAATCCGAGTAATCTCCCTGACTCGACCCAGAATACACACTTGTGGGGATTCAAGCGAATTTTATAATATCTGCATTGTTCAAAAATTAACCGTAAATGATCTGGATGTTGGATCCTCTTGCGAGAATGTGCAGGCAGATCATGAAGGTATGGTTCGACAATGAATTTTATGTCATGAAAAGCAAAGTTCATAGCCCGTTGAAAGGTATCCCTAGCATTTTTTAATCCAAAGGGAATTTTTTTATACGTGAATGTACCCCAAGGACAAATGAAAGTAGTTTTATGTTGGTCTTCCGGTTTGATTTGGATTTGATTGTAGCCGGAGAAACCATCCATAAACGAAAACACCTCACTTCTCGCACATGCATCTATGATCTGGTCAATAAATGGTGTGGGGTAGTTTTCCTTAGGAAAGGCTTTATTGAGGTCTCTAAAGTCTGTACAAACG
>LPNX011155106.1:144613-156808 GCA_001517045.1 Pseudotsuga menziesii | reverse complement strand
CGGTCGAGGGCTTAACAAGCCCTCGACCGAGGTGCGTTTTTCTATTTTTGCCGAAATGTGCTTGCCAAAAAGTGTTACCCAGGTCCGTGGATTCACCCATATCACGGAACTCCTTAAAAAGGGCAGTGTAGATAGCAATCTCCTCTGGAGAGCAGTTTGCACCTATATAGATATTTTCCATGACATCTGGGTTCACAGAGATGTTGATAGGTATAGTGGCGGAAATGTTTTCCATATTCCCCTCGGCGAACACTCCTTCCCTAGGAAAAGGGTTAAGAGGTATATCAACATCTTCTGCCAGTCTCATGTGAAACTCTTGGTTTTCTATTCTGCTTAGATCTAGAAGAAAATAAGATCGATTGTGAAGATCCTCACAAATCTTATCACGTCCACTCATGGCTTCCAGAATAGCTTCATCGGAAGGTAAAACGGTATCTAAGCAATCTATGGAATGCAAAGAGTTTTCTACCCATGTGGGCAAATAGAATTCTTCCAGATCATCTGAGACTATTAGAGGATCTGGAATGGGATCAAAAATGGCTTGAGTGATGGCTTGATAAGCTACCTCCACTATCGATAAGGGAACTTCCGGTTCATGGGGAGTTGGGAGGACCCAAGGATCAGTCCTATTGACAACCGTAGCGATGGACTTCCCCACACTAGTAGAACCAATGTAATTAACCGGGGCTGGAAGATCAAATGTGCCCATCAGTGATGTGTACGTTCCAGCCCCCAAGCTCTATGCAGCAGGTTTTACCTGATCAACCAATGGCACAGTGGACTCATTAGACTCTAAACGACCTTTTCGAGTAAAATCAAGTTGGTCAACAGTAACCAACTTTCCCTCATGTGGAAAAACCACGAGACAAAGAATGGCCAATGCAACAGCGGACATCGCATAAGTCCAATTCCTTCCCAGAAGCAAATTGTAGTCCAAGGGAGCATCAATCACTTCTACTTCAACAGAGACTGCATTGCCTGCCAACTTAATCTCAAAAGCTGGCAAGATACCATGAGGACAAAAGGATATTCCATCAAAAGTAGTAAGTAAAGTGTTTGATGGGACCAGCTCTGGGGATCCAAGAGCTTTCCAGCAGGTCAAGGACATAACACATGTAGAGGCTCCCTCATCAACAACTGGCCTTCCAATGGTCTTACCACCATGGATGACATCTATTGATAGGGCTACATGGTAAGGCAGGAAAATTTTCACATCAGATAAGTTAAATTTTGCCATGAGACTTGAAGAATCCATGCTACCTAAAGCTGATAAGAGGGCATCCCGCTGGGTAGGAAAACTCTGTAACACCTCTAAAGCTGACATTGTACACAGAGTTTGAGCTAAATATTCAACCACAGAGTAGTTTGAAGCAGTCCTAGCATTGGGGTTATGCAAGGTCTTCTTGAAAATACCTTTCGGTATCTTTGGCATAGTTTCGGCAGGTTTCTCTATTGTGAGAGGGTTGGAAGTTTCACCTACAGCTTTACCCTTCTTAGGAGTCTCTTTCTCATAGTTTTTGTTCCTTGTCTGCAACAAATTCAAAGATTGAACCATGTTGATATAGTTAGGGTCAGGGGCAGTTTGAGTGCCCCCTGCTACATTAGAAGCTGAAGCAGAGTTCTGTCCTTGGGGAAAAGGATCCTTCAGGACAGCCAGTTGTTGAGCTTTAAGCAGCTTCTGGGCTTGATGCATAAGGGGACAAAGGTGAGTAAGGTGGTCCTCTTAGCACAACTTATAAGGGAACTTGACCTTCTTCTTTTCTTTTTTCCCCCCATCAGCATTGTTCGCGGGATTTGGCTTGTTTTGGTTTCCCTCTCCCTTTTTACCCTTCTTTTTCTTCCCGCCGGGTTGCTGATTGCCCTTCTGAGAGGTCTGTGCAAAAACATTTGCATTCTGGGGAGAGGGGGCAGCCTTTGCTGCCTCCACTGTAGACTGTTTGATAGACAACTGGTGAAGTTTCTTAGTTAAAGACTCTACGGTGGGAGAGTTAACAGACCCAACCACACCATCGGCATGGGGTCTAGGCTTAGGCTTCTCCACTTCGTGCGAAGGCCTCAGTGCCTCAGGGATGATCTCATACAAGATCCCAGACTGTGAATAAATCAAGTCTAACTGTTGGGCCCTGAGTATGGCTTCTTCTTCGTTCGTTACTCCTGATGTGGAAACATCCTTAGATATGTATGGCAACAGTGATTTAAGGAACCATTCTAATAGAAACTCAGGAGGAATGGTGGCTTTGATAAGGCTCTTTCACCTCCTCCACTCTTGGATATGATCTGAGATGTGGGTAGCCTTGTTTTGTCTAAAAGTAGACAACAAGTCCGTTCCAAAATTGTATCGAACCGGAAGCCGAAAGTGGCTAAGGAAAGCACTAGCCAAATCCTAGAAACTACTAAAGGTAGAAGAAGGCAATTCAATATACCATTTTTCCACCGTACTTGTCAAGGTCCTCTGGAATAGCCTCAATATAATTGAATCCTCATTCAACGAGTTGGAAGAACACTATAAGTGAAAAGTGGTGGCATGTGCCCCAGGATCTTCACCAGTTTTGCCTTCGAACTTAGGGATGTCCGATGGTAACTTGGTGGGAATAGGTGGCCACAAGGGGTCATGCCTCACCGGGTCATTCATCAATTTTGACAAGTCTGGAAAGTTTAAAGTTGCCAGAAAAGGAATTTTAGGCCTAACCAGGGTAGTAGATGTGCCAGCTTGGGGATTAGAGGGACTGCCCCCGAATGCCCATGGGAATAAGTGGGGTTTCCCCCAGCCACCGGTTGTGAAGTGGGAAGGTTGCTTTGAAATGGATTCCATCCGTAAGCCATAGGATTGTGTGTGGGAAGTGCAGTGTAAGAGGTTCAGGCCGTCCCCATAGAAACAAGAGACTGAAATATAGGAGCAGGTATCCCTCCGCTAAATAGCGAAAAGGGAGAGCTCGTGTAAGGGACCGAAATAGGGGTTTGGAAGCTTTGCCCATAAGAGGTGTTGCTCCCAAACTGTACTCCTACATATGAAGGAGATGGACCTACATATGGATTAGATGGGGGAATGTGCCCCCCATTCCAAGGAAATCCTTGGACAAATGCCGAGGATCCTACCGGACCACTCTAGGTAGTGTAAGGGAAGGAAGAAGGAATAGTAGGTATACTGGGGATCCCAGTAACCATGTCACCAGAAGTACCTCCTATGTTGGAGTGAACCGATGGTTCAACCACCCGGCTCACTGGAGTCAAAGGTGTAGAAGGCAAACTAGATCTAGGGGCACTAACCGGGGGAGATAGTACCCCTTCAACCGGAAGGGTTGAGGTGAACACAAAAGGACTTTCTTCCACCGAAGACATTTTCCTACCCACAGGGACACCTAGTACTAGTGAATCGAAAGGTCTAACCTGGATGATCACAGGATCGTTTAAATCATTCAAGGGGGAGTTAAAATTTCCTGCAAACTCGTCAGTCTGCAATTCTTCTATCTCAACTATGTTAAGATTGAAACGGTTAGCAATGAGTTCTGGTTCACCAAGAACTTCACTTATTCCTCCAGGTTCAAATGAACCGTCTGTTTCTAATCTCCGCCTTTGAGGTAAAGGTGGACGCTCCAATGCAGTGATAGGAGGAAGGTTTCTCAACCTTCTTGACCTTCTAACAGGTTGGTCCTCCAGAATTAAAAATTTGACAAATCACACCCTAAGGGAAACTAAACACAGGCAAAACCACAGAGCATACACTAAAAATTCCTAAAGTCTCAAGCAATCAAACCAGGGTAAAAATATATACTTTCCCAAAGAAAGCTGATGAACGATTACTTGGTGTCCTTGAAGTGGTTCTTAGGCACAAATGGAGGAATCACCCACTGCCCTCCTACACTTTCAACAAGGGTTACCTTCCAAGCCCATTCAAGGTGAACTAGAAATAACCTTCCGGTTTACCTAGGTATGAACCCTAAAAGACAAGAGACTAAAGGATACCTTGGCAGTATCAACAGTCTGGGGGATAGTCGCAAGACGAAATTGTACGCATGGGCAGGGTAGCTGAGCCTGAAACTCTGTCTAGGATAGAATCCCCAGATGCGTAAAAGTCCTGAGTTACACTTTGACAAGGATTCAGAGGGTTATCTTTTCTGTCCAAGCCTCCACGCGGCCTAGTGCTTAACTCCCGTTTGAGAGGAGCTTCCCAGATACAGTGATAAAGTCAAGGATTTACCTAAAGAAAGGTCCACTACATCTGAGTTTTATAACTTGTGGGAAGTTTACACTTCCTAGCCCACAAGTCTATCCTAAGATAGTAGGTGAAAGGCCCCTAAAAACCAAAACTTACTAGTAAATTTTAATTTATGCATTCATTTTAGAGGGCTGTTCTTTACTCAAGAGAAAATGGAATGGTATACTTTATTATGTTTTGACTCAAACAAGAAATAAATGAAAATAAAGGTGTATTCAAAACAAAATTGCCATTATAAAAACAAACTTCTTTTTATTTTCTTGCAAATATGTATTGATGAACTAAAAGCAACGATGAAAGAAACTAAGCCTATATTTTGTAGTTTTTGATATAATATTTTAAAATTGAAATAAACACTACTTATGCAAAATCACAATGCAAAAGCTTTAACTATGTTTTCTTTTCACTTTTAAAAATAATCAAAATTCTACTATGCATCTACAATGCACTGTGCTTGAGCAAACTTGAAACTTACAAACTGTATAAAAGCAACAAACTGAAGCAAACAGGCTGACAGAACCAAAAGACAACCAATAAAGGAAGGCTAGGAACCCTAGCTTGGGTGCTAACAATGACAAAAAATCACTGCAGACTTACAAAGGCAAGTGACAACCAGCCACTGTCATAAGACAGACTAGAAAAAAATAGAGCCCAAGAACCTGATCACTGATATGGACCAAGACACTTTAACCCACAACCCAAACAGGCCAAAATACTTCAGGATACAACAGTAATTAATCTAAGAAAAAGAGACTCAAGGGCTTTCGAAAAGCACTAAGTGTAATCACCCAAAGTGTTCAAACAAGCTACACAACATTCATAAGGAAAATCCACTCAGAAAATAGGAATTATAGAAAGAAAAGAACAAGCAAACTTTGACTTAAAAATCCCTATTTCCAGGAGTATTCACGACTATCTATAAGAGCAACTCATGAATGATTCGCGACTATCTAGTATTACAACCCACGGATGCAAACCTGTATTCTCAACTGTCTAGAAGGACAACTCGTGAATGGGTATAAATTTTTTCTAAAAAACCAAGAAAAAACCAAAGACTTTCAAATGCTGAGGCAAATAAGAACCAGGATAACAGATCACACATAGACTTACAAGCAAAGACTGGTCAGGGGGACAGAAAACAACCTACAACAGTCCGGGCTCCCCAGCGGAGTCACCAGTTCTGTTGTACAGGATTAAACACCTAATAACCTAAGGTCTGAGTTACCAACATACTCAATCAACTTGCACACAATTGACTCTAAAGTGCAGTAAAGGAAAAATGAGGATTAGAAAGACTTACTCGATTACTGAAGATTGATCCTTGCTAGTCCTCTTCCGCTCTGCTTCACCTCCAAAGTCTTCAAGGTTGCTCTTCTTTCACCTGTCAATAAACAATATTCTAGATACAAGATGATTCATACATATATAAGCAGGTCAGATAAATCACATATAAGATGCAGAAACATAAACATTCATCAAACCAAGATACATGAAACACATATGGAAGAATGATTCTCTTTATTATCAATAATGAAGAAGTTCAGATTACAACCCAATGCCTGAGACAAGGACTCCTCTGTAACCAAAGGATTCTGAGTTCCACTGCTCCAAAGACTTCTGTATAAACTCCACCAGCATAACTTTGCTCTCCAAGTGTAGGTAACCAACACCCTCCCCAAGGCCTGTATTTATATGGAGGAAAAAAGGAGTTTTCGAAGGTTGAGGAGGTTGAGACAGTTAAGATAATTAAGATAACAATGCTTAACTAATCTCAGATCAGCACGTGTTTTTATGTTTAACTGTTCAGGGACATATTCGCGGGTGTGTAGAAGGACAACATGCGAATGATTTGCGACTTGCTACAAGGGCAACTCGCGAATACATCCATTCGCGACTTGCTATAAGGGACACTCACGAATGACTCGCGAGTTGCATAAAAGGAGAGTCGCGAATACAAGTCAACATAGTAAAATGGTAAAGTAATCAAATGGATGGAGGAAGTATGTATTATTCCATAAGCCAATCTATAGTGTTTTGGGCAAACCTCTATCCATAAATTTCCTTTTGTGTGCCAACATGAGGGATGTCGACACTCGAACGGAGAGGTGCCAATCAGGTGTATAACACCGGGTCTGCCAGTAGTAACCAACAAATGGTTCCGTCGTCAGCTTTGAACACATTGAAGAGCTAATGTTCTGTTGGTATCCTATGAAAGAAGAACTCAACCAGTGGGTTGGGTCTAAGGAAAAATAATTTGCTACGACAGAAAAGAAGAGTCCTAGGCTTAGTATAGAGGACTGGTTACAAAAACATATCTTCACAGACCTGCATGAGATATTTTTTGCGACCTATGCAAACGATTTGTACGACTGGTTGTCAAAGTTGACCGATAAGCATATATTCAAGAAGAAAAGGAAGATTGTTTGGACATCGGAGCTGATTCAGACCGTGAAGAGCATAGATAATCCCATTTCGTGGGAAGAGGACTTCTGGCTTGCGAGTTTGCTAGAAGGATTCATTACAGAGTTTCACGGGGGCTTCACTTGTTTACCAATATCCTATCACGTTAGTTCATATTTTGGGTTTTAAAATTATAAAAAATCAAACCAATATATTGTAGGTATTGGGGGGATGAGGGGTTTAAGGTGGGGGTAAGTAGGGTGGTTTATAAGGATTGAGGTATAAAAAGGGGCGGGGAGGAAGTTTTAAGTATTGGGAGGGAGTTTAAACAAAAAGAGTTTGGGTCAATATCTCTAGAAATTAAGGGTATTCTTTAATATCCCACGATCGCACGTGCTATGTGAGAGGTTCACTAAGTGAAGTCCCCGTGCAGAGTTTGCAGTCGATCAAAGAAAAAGCTTCAGTGAAGCTGAGCGGTACTTCTTCAAAGGATATCGCGGTAAGTACTTGAACTCTTTAAATTTATCCATTAAGATGTTATTACATGAAAAAGGAGTAATGGATGTATTCTCAGACCAATAAGCTAAGAAAGTGTAATGTCACAAGAGTTTGAGAGTGATTTTGAAGAACTTGGACGTACACATAGCGGTAAGAAGTATAAAGTAGATTTCAGATCTTCTGTCTTTGAAAACAATTCAGACCATACTACAGAACAGAGTCACAGTAATACAGAAAGAACAGTAGGGGGTATCCCTTACCACCCTTATACCCAACAGAAATCAACCGGGACTTAGAATAATCCCGCAGGAACTCCATCTAGTAGTTCACATACAGTACATACTACTGCTACATCACCTACATCTACATCGTCGAGTGATAGTCACACAACAAATCAGCATCCACCACGTAGAAATAGAATGGGGGATGACATGAAACTACCTACCTTTAAGGGTACAGGGGCAGAAGACCCGGGACAACATTGGTTCCTATGTGAAGCAGTATGGACCATTAAAGGGATCCAGGATGATAATACTAAACTTGTAAAGTTGGCCACCACACTTAGAGAAAGAGCCTTAACATGGTATATGAATTATACCTCAGCACAGCCTAGAACACTTGTACAGGTAAGGGCCGCCATGATCAAAGAATTTAAGAAACCTAAGTTTGAGTCGCAGTGTGTCATAGAGCTCAAAGACATTAAACAGTTACCTACAGAGTCAATATGGGGCTTTGATCAGAAATTTAAATCTCTCATAGACCAAGTTAGCTTTGAGTTTGCGTCGGAGCAGCATAAGGAATGGTTTATTGCAACACTGCTCCCTCACATCAGACTACCACTAATGCAGCAGAGACTCTGTACGTAGGATGAAGCATTGGAGATGGCAATGAAACTAGAGGCTTCACCTCTAGCTGAGACCAGTACAGGAATGACAAGCTTGCAAAACCAGTTAGCAAATCTCACGTTACAACTACATTAGATTAAGAAAGGCAAAGAGGTTGCACAAGAACTATGGTGTACCAAGTGAAAAGGACAGGGCCATACTAAAGATAACTATCCAGTATTTGTTGAATATCTAGCAAGTGGGGCTCCTAACCCCTTAATACAGACCCAAGGGCCATGGTGTGAAATCTGTAGAACCAGAGGACATAGACCACATGAATGCCCTTTACTTCAGAAGTATGTACAGACCCCTAAGAACTTAGACTGTAACTTCTACAAGTCAGTAGGAAACGATGAACAGAATTGTAGAGCTTACGATCTCATGATCGAGAGAAAGCATGACTTGTACAGAGTCCAATCAGAGACACCAGGTCCAGTAGCAGGACCACAGCATGAACCGGCTCATGTTGGCCATGGTGGAGGATTCAGAGGACGAGGCTATGGAGGAGGCTTTGGCCATGGTGAAGGCTTTGGCTGTGGCCCTGGACCGATCACTTGTTACAACTGTGGAGTTGTAGGACATTATGCTAGGGATTGCCAGAACCCTACTGTGACATGTAACTATTGCAATTCCTACGATCATCCTATAGAAGAGTGTCCTATCTTGATAGCCAAGATTAGGGACCATAAGCCAGTAGTAAACCAGAACATCCAGCTTATTGCTGCTGAGCAGAAAGAACCAGAACCAAGAGTCAATATTGTGACTCACAGCGGTGCTTCCACTAGTGGGACATCGCAGGATGCCGAAAAGAACACAGGTCCGTAGTGGGTGTGCAAAGATAGTAATAAATCAACACCACTTGACCTGCAGAAGAATAAAGAGACATTTCAGGAAGCTAAGACTTTCTTTAATGACCCTACACAATCAGGATCACAGGTACTTCTGTCTAGGGGTGTACCGCAGCAAACACCTTGTGGCGTTAGTCCTATGTAGACATCGTAGGCTACCACATCTGGAAAGTGCGACGAGGATGAGTTGACAAGAAGTGTACAATCCTTACTACGGAGTTGCTTGAAACTCGCGAGAAACGAGAAAGTTATTAGAAAGCTTCATTGCATCATAGATTAGTGTCAGCAGTCTTCTTCTGTGAGCAGTGTGCAGCGTGCTGTTCATAATATTATGGGACATAAAAGAACAGGAAGAGAGATGAGACTCATAGCACAAGTTGGAGAATTTGAAATGGATGAGGTAATCCTAGACTTAGGATCAGAGGTAAATGTTCTGACTAAGCAGACATGGGAACAGATGGGTAGCCCTAAGTTACCCAGATCACCTATCCATCTGAGATTATCCAATCAGCAGAGGGTATCGCCACTGGGTCGATTACCACAAGTACCAGTTGACATTGACAGATTTCGTAGCTTTGTAGACTTTGAAGTCATAGAAATCATTGGCGATAGTAGACCGTACCCAGCTTTACTAGGTATTGATTGGGAAATCAATAACATGGCTGTTATCAGTCTAAAGAAAAGACAAATGACCTTCGAGGACAATCAGATTCGGGTCATTGCACCGTTGGATCCTCTTTAGGGTCCTAGATATATTGAACCTATCTAAGCAGAGGAAGAGGTGAGTAATATGGAGAGCCTCTATCAGATGACTGCTAACCAGAGTGACTACATCAATCCAACTGCAGAAGAGAACATTAGTTCATGATGTGACAACTCATGCGCATCGGATTCGGATGTTGGTCTAGAAAACTGGAAGAACAGAATTTATGAAGTCTTAGCTCGCAGATGTGCATTCATGACTAAGTCACTGCGATGGATTGGCGCAGAGGTTAGGGATATTCTGTCATTTGATGGTTTAGTGGATGTCAACGAATTTTTACAGCAGTTTGAACAAGAAATTCCTCATGAGCAGAGGATGGCAGTTATTGACCTTGCAGTTAGAGCCACACCTGCAAGATGGTGGCATGCACATAAAGATAATATCGCATCATGGGATGATCTTAAGAGATTGACGGCGATCAGATTCTCTAATAACAAGGACTGTTTCCAGTAGAAATACACAGGAGAAAGTGACCCCAAGTCACATATTCAGATGTGTGAACAGAACTGGTCGGACATTCCCAAGCATGAATGGGATCACCTATTCATTCACACTTTAGAAAAAATCCAAAGGAACTGGTACACAAAAACAGAGTTGCGCAGAGGAACCATTACATGGCCAGTTATGATAGACAGCTTTGAACTCAATTTCGCTTTTGAATCTGAGTATCCAAGTATTGATCAGGCCCTAGATGTCATAAAGATTAAGATATTTGAGGACTGTACCCTATCAGTACATGCTCAGCCCGAGTGGGCGATCCAGTTAGAAGATGTGCTTGAGTGTTATAACTTCGCAGTAGAACCAGAGGATGAGGATGAGGATCCTCGCAACATCAACATTCCAGAGTCAGAAGGGACTCGCGAAGTTGATGGACCGAAGCTACAGATTCCAGCTATCATAGAGCCTATCAAGATTAAAAAGATCAATATTGGCACAGACACAGAACCAAAATTTGCCTCTATTGGACACTATTGGGACGATGAAACAGTAGGACAAATTGTTGGCTATCGGGCAGACCCGGGTTTACTGTAATGTACCAACAACACCCCTAGCTCACTAGCCCTTTCGGCGATAGACCATAGAGCATCCTAAAGTCTCACTCGAAGTGATTCTAATGGGTTGGCCAAAGACTCAAGTGTCTTCGACCAGTTTTTGTAGCATCCTGGGGTCTCGCAGCTCCTCTTAGCCGGCGAGGTCTCTCTCCACGATGCACAGTCTTTCTTACTCGCGAGTTCTGATAGTGGAAGGAATCCTATCACATCGCAATGACTCTGGCAATGCACAACTCTCGCTTCTGCTTAACCCACAAGCTACGCTATCTCACACCGCAGTTCCTCTAACGGTGCGATATCGCCTATTGTCAACGCAATATCTACTATAGTACGGCCCACTGCGACCCTCACGGTCCAAAGGTTATCTCACTAGGTGAAATGACTTGGCTAACTTTCAACAATATATTAAACACTCTAACGTGAAATTCCATAGTTCAACACACTCTACCTCAACTATACTTACTGTTCGAATAAGTATACTGGAAACACTTTAACAGAATGACTTATTACTGCGTGAAATAAGCACTGATAAACTCATATGCAGACGCCTGATACATGTAAATCCACCTTTAACCTTCAATAATGTTGTAACTTAATGAGACATACAGACATTTACTAACTGATATACAACATTCATGTAACAGATAACAGCTATCAACTAATTAAAGCACAATCACATGAAATAATCACATAACATACTAGTTTTACGTGGTTCACTTCCAGGGTAGAAGCTACGTCCACATAACTGTGTTTATTATATCTTGAGAGAGTACACAGTTCTACTGCAACTTGTTGTGCAACTAGAGATATTCTGGGTAACTCTGCACTCACTGCCGGGAGCCCTTCTCTCCTAGATCTCTTCTCTTTCTCTATATTGCCTTCTTACAATATTCTCTCTCTCTCTCTCTCTCTCTCTCTCTCTCTCTGTCAATCCCTGCAGATTTTTACATACATGCTTCTATGAGCCAGCTGCTGGTTACAGTAAGATACTACAGACTGAATACAAAACCAGCGCACGAGTGTCTATGAGCTAACAGATCGAATAACTCTCTAATTGTCTGACTAGCTAAAAGACCCAATGATTAACTGGATAACCTTTTACAATACAAAATACATCCCTTTATAGACGGCCCAAAGGTCTCGCCATTACAACACTGTGGTCCTGTCCCAACAGTAACCCAAAACCCTAACTAGTGATAGTCGGCATATGTGTACTTGGAGTAGCCACTTTCTGTCACACCACTGCTCTCTGCAGTCTTCCATGCTTCCCGACGCTGACCATGGGTACTGGGAACCGCTTCCCTTTCTGTCCTTCATCTTCAATACCTTGGCCTCGTTGTCCTTTTTCCTTTATGAGGGTAGTTGAGCCCTCTTGTCTTCTGCTGCTGCCTTGAATGCAATGGGTGAACTCTCTCTTCTCAGCCGATCAGGTACTATCATCTTCTTTGACTTCTCTGTCCCAATAGTCACAGTTTCCAGCTTTGATCTGTAGCTAGAAACATGCTACGGCGTCGTAGCTTTACCTTATCTCTTA
>LPNX011155106.1:118021-143693 GCA_001517045.1 Pseudotsuga menziesii | reverse complement strand
CTCTCTCTCTCTCTCTCTCTCTCTCTGTCAATCCCTGCGGATTGTTACATACATGATTCTATGAGCTAGCTGCTGGTTACAGTAAGATACTACAGACTGAATACAGAACCAGTGCATGAGTGTCTATGAGCTAACAGATCGACTGACTCTCTAATTTTCTGACTAGCTAAAAGACCCAATGACTAACTGGCTAACCTTTTACAATACAAAATACATCCCTTTATAGGTAGCCCGAAGGTCTTGCCATTACAACACTATGGGCCTGTCCCAATAGTAGCCCAAAACCCTAACTAGTGACAGTCGGCGTATGTGTACTTGGAGTAGCCCATTTTCATCACACCACTACTCTCTGCAGTCTTCCATGCTTCCTGGCGCTGACCATGGGTATTGGGTGCCGCTTCCCTTTCTGTCCTTCGTCTTCAATACCTTGGCCTCGTTGCCCTTTTTCCTTTATGAGGGTATCTGAGCCCTCCTGTCTTCCACCGATGCCTTGAATGTAGTGGGTGAACTCTCTCTTCTCGGCCGCTCAGGTATTGTCATCTTCTTTGACTTCTATGTCCCAATAGTCACAGTTTCTGGCTCTGATCTACAGCTAGAAACATGCTACGGCGTCGTAGCTTTACCTTATCTCTTATATCTTCACCAAAATTGTCTATCCGCCAAAATGGTAGCTTCTCCTGTAGCTGCAGGACCCTACTCCAACACAAATCACATATTTGTTAAATGACTATCAGGACTTATTCCCCACTAAGTTCATAGAAATGAAGGGATTAGTAGGCGATTTGGGTGTCATGAGGATACCTTTGAAAGAGGCTGCTAGGCCAGTTAAGCAGTGTCCATACAGATTAAATCTTCATTATAAAGAAAAAGTTAAGGATGAGAACGATAAGATGCTAGCAGTAGGCATCATTGAGCTCGTGGAAGAGAGCGAATGGGTTAGTCCCATGGTCGTACAGGAAAATAAAACCGAAGGAAACATCAGGATTTGTGTCGATTTGCACAAACTCAACGACAGATCGCTTCACGACCCATTTCTGACACCTTTCACTGATGAAGTTTTAGACAATGTGGGAGGCCAGGAGGTCTACTCCTTTACTGATGGCTTTTCAGGCTATCACCAGATTAGAATCCATCAAGAGGATCGACATAAGACCACTCTTGCGATAGAATGGGGCTCATTCCAGTATACGGTAATGCCCTTTGGTCTTAAAAATGCACCAACTATTTTTTCAAGAGTAGTAGTTGCTATATTCAAGGAATACATCCATAAATTCTTAGAATTCTATTTTGATGATTGGACTATATTTGGATTAATCGACAAGCATATAGGAGATTTAAGTCTCATGCTAGAGAAATGTAGGCAATATCAGATTTCTCTTAACTTGAAGAAATGTATATTCTGTGCGCCATTTGGTATTTTGTTGGGTCATATTGTTTGTAGACAAGGCTTGATGGTAGATCCTGCAAAGATTTCCATCATTGTAAATATTCCAGCACCCAACTCAGTCAAGCAACTGAGGACAGTGCTTGGTCACACCGGGTACTATAGAAAATTCATCAAGGGTTATGCAAATATCACAACACCTATGGAAAAGTTGTTAAAGAAAGACGTGAAATTCCTATGGAATGAGGAATGCCAGCAAAGTCTAGACACTCTTAAAGAGAAGATGGTTACAACACCCATCTTAGTATTTCCAGACTGGACCAAGCCATTTCATGTACATGTGGATGCATCTGGCATCGCACTAGGGATCATCTTAACACAACCAAGAGAAGGGGGTATCGATCACCCTATCACATACTCAAATAGAAATCTATCTACCATAGAAAAGAACTACACCAATAAAGAAAGAGAAGGATTAGCTATGGTGTATGCTCTACAGAAGTTCAGGCACTACCTGTTGGGTGCCTCATTCAAGATGTTCACTGACCATTCCGCTTTGAAGTATTTGGTCAATAAGCCAGTGTTAGGGGGAAGAATTTGCAGATGGTTACTCCTATTTCAGGAGTATGATTTTGAAATTATTGTAAAACCAGGGAGATTAAATGCCGGACCTGACCATCTGTCGCGGATAGACTCAGGAGAAGAGCCAAGTAATCTAGAGGACAATTTTCCAGATGCACAATTATTTTCTATTCAAATCGTAGATGAGTATTACGCTGATATTATTCACTTTCTCACTACAGGGTGGGCACATGTTGATTTTACTAAGCATCAAAAGAAGTAGTTACTTGTTAAAGCAGCAGACTTCACATTGATCGTAGGACAGTTATACAAGTTAGGTCCAGATGAAGTCTTGTGCAGATGTGTTATGCCACACGAGAAAGAGGTCATTATCAAAGAAGCACATTTAGGTACCGCAAGAGGTCATTTCGCAGGAAAGTCGACTGCGCAGAAAATTCTAGCTGCAGGATTATGGTGGCCTACTTTGCACAGAGACACTAAGGAGTTTTGTAGATGCTGTGATATCTACCAGAGGGTAGGAAAACCTTCACGAAGAGATGAAATGCCGATGCGACCACATATTACGCTGCGCGCATTTGACAAGTGGGATATAGATTTTGTGTGTCCTATCAACCCACCAGGAAAACGAACTGGTGCGAGATACATCATCACCGAAACATAATACCTCACTAGGTGGGAAGAGGCCAAAGCAGTAAGGAATTGTGATGCTGCTACAGCTGCACAGTTCATTTTTGAAAACATCATTAGTATATTTGGATGTCTAATAATTTTGACGAGCGATCAAGGCACACATTTTTTGAACCGCACTATTGAGGCCTTGATGGAGGAATTTCAGATACAGCACCATAAGAGCACTCCCTACCACCCACAAGCTAATGGTACGGTGGAGGCCTTTAACAAGATTCTAGAAAATGCTCTTACTAAGATCTGTAACAGCCAAAGAAATGATTGGGACCTCAGGTTAACGCTATATTATGGGCTTATAGGACTACATGCAAGAAACTTATAGGACACACACCTTTCAGCTTGGTGTATGGACAAGAGGCTGTTATGCCTATGGAATATATTATTCCCAGTTTAAGAGTTGCTCAAATTACGGGGATGGCTGATACAGACATGATGAATGAAAGACTAGCGCAGTTGCTTGCCTTAGAAGAAGACATATTCATCACAGGATTTCATCAAAAAGTACAGAATGCAGGAGAAAAAGCTTGGCATGATAGGCACATCAAGAGCAAGATATTTCAGGCAGGAGACCTAGTGCTCCTTTATGATAGCAAGTTTGTTAAGTTTCTAGGGAAGTTCAAGACGAATTGGTTAGGGCCATATCATATTCAGCAAGTTACAGAAGGAGGTGCCGTTTAGCTCAGCAAACTGGACAAGGAGCTTCTTCCCACTTTGATTAATGGCAGCAGGCTTAAGCTTTATAGTGATAGCCACTCCACCTCCCAGCCCTAACTCAGACATTTTATGCAAGTGCAGATGCTCAGTGTAGTTGAAAGGAGGCATCACACCGAGTGCAGATGCCCAGTGTAGTTGAAAGGAGGCATCGTACCGGTAAGTAGTCTACATAGAAAAAAAAATTAAGTATGAGAAAAGTTTGCGCAGCCATAGGATGCTTGCGGAGTTTTATATGTTGTGGCGCTTCACACCAGCACTTCGGTTCAGAACGATGCGGTGTGGCATCATAGTAAGGCGATGTTTCCCCATGCCACGTAGCCAATTTTGAAAAGGGATAGAAGGCTAGTCACTTCGCCTTCTGGCAAGCAGTTAATCCGGATACGACAGGTATATATTGCCCTAGATTTGGCAACAGTATAATGACTTTTCCATATTTGGTAAAATCTTTGACGAGACCGGCACCTGCACACAAGTTTTGAGGGAAATTTGATCGGATTTCAGCAATTAATGAGGACTAAAACGACGTGTATGGTCTTGTCCATGCAATTAATACCGCTGACGGGTCTAGCCTAGATGACCGTTGCTTCAGAGATTATCGCCTTCATTATAAAAATAGAGATCATTCATACAGAAGGGTTACTTTTGCGAGTTCTGAGAGCTATAGAGTAATTTGAATATTTTTCCCTATGCAGAGATACTCCAGTTACAGAGTGTTGGTTTTCCCCAATTTCACAGCCATTGCCAGTCCAGAGTACTGCACCGAGTGGTTTCTGTCTGAGACGAAACCCTTAGAAGACATTGTGAAATGATTCCAGAGTGGTGGCCTCGTGTCTGCTATGACAACGCTGCCCAAGGTTGTGAAATTAGGTACACCACAGGTCAGACAGATGCCAAGGAAGAAGAGTCAAGCTCAGATAGTAGAAGAGTCCAACTTAGAGCAGAGAAAAAGGAAGAGGAGGAAAGTAAAGGTGAGAAAAAGAAAGAGAGGGGCAACTCAGATGGTTTTGCGTGTGGCGTTTCCCAGAGGATCTCATGGAAAGAAAAAAAAAGTACCAAGAAACAGGCATCCGAGACACAGAAAAACAAAAGGAAAAAGGAAAGGAATGAAGCAGAAATTCAGCATGCAGACAAAGGCTTGTTCTCGGAATGGAATTCATGGCTTGTATAGTTTTCGTATGGAAGGATCCAGACTGAATGAAATGCTTGAGAAGGATGGAAGATAGAAATTTCTATTTCCTTTGTGATAAAAGTTCTAACCCAGTTAAAGAGGAAATGATATCTAAATGAATGCTTCTCAAGAGCTCAAGATCCCTAAAAGAGATGCTGACCCAAGAAAATACCTATAGGCAACTGTGAAGTATATCTTGTGCATGGGATTCGATGGTGATCCAGGAGAAGTGGTCACTTGAAGGTCTTGCCAGTGATGAGAGCGAGATCATGCCAACGAGGGAAGGAAATATAAGAGAGACCTATGAACTAAGTTTATAGAAGACTCCATCATTAGTCGAGCTATGCTTGAAATGGCACAAGAGTGTGTTGAAGCTATGGATAAAGAAGTCGTAGGACTTTGAGAGATTTACAAGGACTTCGTAGGAATCCAAGGAGAAGCTACAGCAAGAGAAACCAGCTGTTAGTGGCTCAGGGATGAGCCACAAGTAAGTGTTAGGGGATTGTTGGAGTAGGGTCCCGCAGCTATAGGAAAAGCTGCTATATTAGGATAGGAAAGTCAAAAGTAACAGTACCTGAGCGACCGAGAAGAGAAAGCTCAACCACTGCACTTAAGGCATCGACAAAGACAGGAGGGCTTAGCTACCCTCATAAAGAGAAAAGGAGCAACGGGTCGAGGTATTGAAGACAAAGGACAGAAGGGGAGTGACCAAGGAAGCGGCGCCTGTACCCACGATTAGCGTCGGGAAGCGTGGAAGACTGCAGAAAGCTATGGTGTGACAGAAAGCAGCAGTTCAAAGTACAGATACACCGACTGTCACAAGTTAGGGTTTTGGGTTACTGTTGGGAAAAGCCCACAATGTTGTATTATGGCAAGACCTTTGGGCCGCATATAAAAGCATGTATTTTGTATAGTGAAAGGTTAGCTATTCATACAATTAACTAGTTAGAGAGTCAGTTAGTCTGTTAGCTCATAGTCATTTTGTATTGTAAGACATTGAGAAAGAGTCGAGCTCTGGTTCTGTTATTCAGTCTGTAGTTATCTTACTGTAACCAGTAGCCAGATCCAGGAGCATGTATGTAACAATCCATAGGGATTGACAGAGAGACAGAGAGAGAGAGAGAGAGAGAGAGAGAGGAAGAGTATATTATAAGAAGGAAATATAGAAAGAAAAGAGATCTAAGAGAGAGGGGATCCCAGTTGTGTGCGTGGAGTTTCCCAAAAGATCTCAAGCTGCATAAGAGGTTGCAGTGGAACTGTGTTTACTCTCTCAAGATATAATATATAAACCAGTTCCTATGGACGTAGCTTCCTTCCTAGGGGTGAACCATGTAAAATCCGTGTGTTGTGTGATTGTCTCATGTGATGGTGCTTATTTAGTTACTATCTGTTATCTGTTACATGATCTTTGCTATCAGTTAGTGAATGTATGTATGTTCTCATTTAGTTTACAGCATATAGAAGGTTAAATGCAAGTTGAATGTATCAAGTGTTCTATATATGAGTTTATCAGTGCTTGATTCACACAGTAATAGTTACAGTGTTAAGTGATTCCAGTATACTCATTCAACAAGTTGAGTATAGTTGATGTTAAGTGTGTTGAACTGTGGAAGTTTAAGTAAGGTTGTTTAACACCTTATTTAAGGATAACAGAGTTATTCTACTAAGAGAGAAAGCCTTTGGACCTTGAGAGTCACATTGAGTCTTACTATAGAAGATATCACAATATAGAAAGGAGATATCGCACCATCGGGGAAGCTGTGGTGTGAGATTTCATGGATTATGAGGTGAGTAGAGGGGAAAGTTGCGCATCGTCCTAGAGGTTGCGATGCAATAGAGTCCTTCCCCTATCAGAACCATCGAGGAAGAGAGAACAACTCCTCGCAGAGAGATCCCGCTGGCTAAGAAGAGTCGCGAGACATTAGGATGCTACAGAACATGGTTGAGGACACCTGAGTCTTCAGCCAACCCATAAGATCACTTCGGGTGAGACTTCAGGCCATTTTGCGGTCTGTCCCCAAAAGGGCCAGTGAGGTAGGGGTATTGTTGGTATATGTATACAAGTAAACCCGGGTCTGGCCAGTAGTAACCAATAGCAGCTATACCGATGACCATCCCAATGTTGGATTTCCCATCAATTGGCAGGTTTGCTTGGTCAGAATGTTTACATCTGATCCAAGATCTAGAATGATTGAGTCAACCTCATAATCTCCAATCTGAACATTCATCCTCATCTCCTTTCATGTCTTCCTTTTTCGCAAAGAATTCACAGCAAAGTCCTTCACTATCTTATCCAAGTGGTGCAATAGTGTCTCAAGCTTGACAAGGGCATCAAAGTCCCTTGCCAGTGATAGACAACTCTCAAAGAACTTTCATAAGGTTCTAATTCTTTTGTGATGGTCCTACCTCTGTAGATGGATTGAAAGCAAATGGCATATCAACAATTGGTAACTTACCCGGATTTCTCCCGATTGCATTCTTTGCGCTAAAGAAGGTGTCTCTATCTATCACAATATCAAATTTCACCTTGCTCTTACCAGTGAGCCGAACTTGAAGCCATGATCCATCGTCTCCAGTTGTCACACCAGCGCGAGTGACGATCCCAATGTCGACATCCTTCATTCGCGGCTTGGCTTGAATAGTGGAAACTAATGATCCTTGATTCAACTTCAATGGAAGGTTATAATTCAATGGTTGATTCATTAGTTGGTTCTGAGTTTGAGGTGGGTTTTGAGTCTGAGTCTGTGGTGGGACCTGGTTCTGCATTATTGGTTGGTTCTATACTTGGAATGTAGGATGATTTTGATTCTGCATGTTTTGTAACTGAGGAATATTTTTTGCCTGCCATTTTGTGATCAATTGAGGGAAGCTTTCAACATTATGATCATTGGCTGCACAATATGTACACTATGCATGAGGGCACTCCCTCTAATAATGCCCAAATACCCCACAGGTGTAGAACTAGATCGATTCATGACCTAATCCTCCTCCTCGACCTTCAAACCCTCCATGGAATCCTCCTCAGACTCCTCCTCGCTGAAACTGTGGTTAGGGCATCTATTGCTACGGTGGGTTTGGTTGCTGCTGGACACAGTGCATGGCTTGAACATATTGTGGTTGATTATACTGTAGTCACAGTTCCTGGTTATACTATGGTTGCACCACCATTTTCGACGAAGGTGAAAACTCCGGTTGCGATATAAACTATTACTGCGGTTGCATGGGGAAAAACTGCAATGAAGGTGGTGGTTTATATGGTACTTGTGTTGCTGGTTGTACTACTTGTGGTTTTGTTTGCACTATCCAGGGGTCCTCACCTTTCACAAATCATGAATCATACATCCTTTCCTGGAAAAAATCATAAGCTCGACAGTTTTTATCATTATGTCCGACTGACCGACAAAATGTACAGTACAAATTTTCTTCCTTGGTAACCATCTTCTGCATGTAATCATAGTTCTCATGTCGATTCCCATAGACCTGACATATGTGACACCATGGTACACTAGCATAGATTAATGGATTTGGGGCTCCTGACAACAAATAATTCTGAAACGTCGGACATGTGTCCTTGGTATGTCCGCTTGCATGGAAATGGGTGCACCAAATACCATCATGATATTCCTTGGCCTTTTTGATATCTTGCAGTTGGAGCGTCAAATTGGCCAACTGCGCTTGAATCTAGTTCATTCTGACTTGTTGACGGGCATATGTGACTATGCACGTAACGAGGGAAGACAACCCTGACCGGGATCCTTAGAGAAAGCTCCAAGCTATTTGGAATGGTTGTTCCCGACAGGTTTAAAGGCTCTGTTAGCCTGAAAGTCTATAAATAAAACTAAAGCTACTATTCTCTTTATTTAAATCTACAAAATACCTACGTATGTACAAAATAAACTAGTTAATCTGATTACTAATGAATTAGTAATATTACTAAATTAATCTTATGAATTAAATCTACTCAATCAATTTAACTTAGAATATAATAATAATAAATTAATCAAATATTAACATGTTAAATGAATTGCAAAAATGCATTATAAACAAATGTACATTAATCACAAAAATCGGAAAATAACCTGACAATGGTATAAATATACAACTCTGATTTAATGAATTTTTAATAACATAATTAACAAAAAAGAAATTATATTAATTTACTCTAATTCCTATCCTTATCAGGAGCGAAAATATTAATCCTGAAATCAAATCTGCTAATGGGACTACTGCATGAATAATCTTGAAAGTATTCAAAAGAAATTCAGAAATTAACAAGATCATACAGCAGGCACATATATCACATGTGTTATGATGTCAATCATCAATTTTACAACATGACATTCATCAGCAAAATGGAAATCAGAATAAGTCGATAATTACACAAGATATATTTGCATAATCCATCAAAGAAATTATGACAAACATTTATAATATAGAAAAAAAAATGACAAGACCAAGCAACACCATCAACACATATGCGAAGTAAAAATACTGCGAATACATATAGATATCACCAGTTTAAAATACTGTAACTGCTGACAGCAAACTGCCTCAAGTCACGGGAAAAATCAAACAGTGGTCTTGTCTCCTCTTCTCCAAACTATCGACCCTCGGCTAAGAAAAAAGAATAGCTCAAACCTCTCGGAAATCATGCACATTGATCTTGAACTTGAAGAAATAATTCCTCAAATAGAGTGATCCTTCCTCCTCTGGTAGCTGCATTTACAAAACAGAAAATAAACTTCCAAGATTTGTCTAGCACCACCTCCCTTCGGTCGAGCGCCCCCCCCCTGGCAATCAAATTCCAGTTTGCTTAAATAAACAAATATCAGAAGAAATGAAATCCAAATTGAGCTTTGCTCTGGCGAATTTCTGGAAATACCCATTTCTTTGCCGGCCGCAACTGCAAAAATCGGGTTCAGAGGATCCCAAAATTCTCTTAGAATCCATCACTTTCTGGGGAAATATCCCCGAGTAAAGATAAATGGGCCCGTTCTGGAGAAAACCCATGTGGCGGATTTTTGAGATATGTCCCCATTTATGAGCAGTGAATCCCGGAAAAATGCCTACCTATTTAGCTACGCATTTTTGTAACTGGCTGAAAATGAAATTCATGGTCCATATCCTTATTCCCAGCAATTTCTCTTCCTCCACTTCAGGACAACTTAGGCGGTTAAACTGCTGCTCCTTATTTTATGAACCTACATAAAAATGATCCAATCGTTCACATAAAGAGAGGCAAGACTTGTAAAAATAATCTAATAAAAGGATAGAATAAGAAAATAGAAGTCAAATCATCTCCCTTTCCCTTGTTTTCATGAGATTTGTTTGTAAAGAATTTACAACATAATCTGATCATGGCATCTAGAATTGATCTCCCTCTATCAGTTTTTTAACAGAAATATATTTTAATTGATGAACACCTATAACCAGCGCGATCCGGTGGAGAAAATCACTGTGATCCCTTCGGTTTTCTAGCACCTCCTTCATATATGCGATGGCGTTGATATTGATGTCTTCGTTGGTCAGCATGTGGAGTTAATAGGGTTTATGTCTTCAATGCTCACTAACGAAATTGAAACTTTACGGCAGAAAATATCGCAACATGGCAACATCTTCCTTCCTTAATCTTAGTGATTTTGGTTAATGGCATCATTACAAGGTGATTCTCTTTAAAATTTAGAAAATATCACTGCAATCAAATAACTTGGTAACCATTTTCTAGCACTCAGTTAGCAAGATTGTCTTCTAACGCTAGCGATCTATTGGGGATAAGTGGCAAATGACGGTTCCTTCTACCTTCAGTTTGTTAGCATGAATCTCCTTGAAAAATGTGGCAGTCGTGCATAATCATGATTATTTCTCCATGTCAAATGCTAAACATTTTCTTTCTTTTGCCGGTACATCATTTACCTTTCCTCTAGTTATGCAATAACCCGTATAATAGTTTCAACTTTCAGGAATGGGAGACATGCTACGCGAAATACAAATCCCATAACCATAGTATCAACCTTGACCTTTACATGCAATAATAAAGATGATGTATGAAGCCCATCATAAATATCAAGATCAAATAATAAGGTTGTGTTATGCGTAATTCTTATATTGAATGAAAAGCCTTGGAAATATAATTTAAATGCACTTTGATAAGGTGCCAAAAATTCAATAATAAACCTTCCAATTTCAAAACCTTATCAATATTTACGATAACAAAATCACATAATAAAATCAAATGATAAATATTTGGATAAGATTTCAAGATTAAGTTATGACAAGTTATTAACACTTATCCCTTGATTTTCAATGCAAATCCACTCAAAATAATAATTTCAAAGTAGTGATTTTGTCAACTAATCCATATTTCGCAAAGGTTTTTCTTTAAAAAAACATTAAATTTCATTGTTTCAGTAGCTTCTGGAATGTCACCATTTCAATAGCTGTCAATTTTTTAAGTTTGCTATGTGAAACTCAAACATTTCATCAAAACAAAATACAATTTTGTTTGATGAAATAATGTTTTTTTAAGGCTGTTGAGTAGGGGCACAACAGATGGCGACTAACTGGGTGAAACAATTATCTCTGTGAAAACATGAAATCTGACTTGTGTATGTAGCAAGATAAGAAAAAATTTCTTTAACTTAGAATAGCATTTTCCTAAAGATAAAAGAACTGTGCCTTGTGATAAGACTAGATTTCAAACTGATAGATATAACTCCTAGTTCAATGTTATTCCAATGCCAATGCATATATTTATACACTTCAGGCAGTGGTTGAGATTCCGACCAGCCTATCCATATTCCTACATAACTGTTCAGCTTCCTATTTATTTATTTATTTATTTACAATAATCCCTAATGGATTATATTCTAACAATCCCCCTCTTAATTCGAAGGGGTGTTCGTAAGTCCGAGCATGTTTCTGAATCTTTCAAACTTTTCTCGTCCAATTGCTTTGGTGAAGATGTCTGCAATTTGATCATTTGTGGAGCAATGTTGAAGATGGACTATCTTGGCCTCTACATGATGTCAAATCAAATGATACTTTGTGTTGATGTGTTTGGTTCGATCATGGAATCTAGGATTCTTAGCCAGCTTGATTGCATAAGTATTGTCGATCAATAATGGTGTGGATTCCTCTTGTTTTTCTTGCAAATCTTCATGTATCTTCCTGAGCCATACTATTTCTTTCGTTGCTTCAGTTGCAGCCACATATTCTGCTTCTGTTGTTGAATCTGCCGGAACTGACTGTTTGCATGATCTCCATGAGACAGCTGCTAATCCAAGACTCATAGTGTATCCAGAAGTTGATACTTCTGTCTCCTTATCGCCATCAAAATCTGAGTCTGAGTACCCAATAAGTTTGAAGTCATCCACTTTAGAGTACTTGAGTCCAACGTCTTGAGTCCCCTTCAAGTATCTTAGAACTCTTTTTGCAGCTGACCAGTGTCCTTCACAAGGTTTATGCATGAACCTTGAAAGTATGCCAACAACATAAGAAATATCTGGTCTAGTTGTTGTAAGATAGATAAAGCTTCCTACAAGTTGTTGACACTTGGTCGCATCCTCAAATTCTTTTCCTTCGCTTGATGTGAGCTTCATTTTCTGTTCCATTGGAGTAGATATAGGGTTGCATTCTGTCATGCAAAATTTTTTTAGTAGTTCTCCAACATATTTTTTCTGAGATAGAAATATGTACTTAGGATGTTGAGTGACTTCAATTCCTAAGTAATAGTGGAGATGTCCCATATCTGTCATTTCAAAGATCTTTTTCAAATCTTTCTTTATGGATGCTATATAGCTCTCATTGTTCCCTGTCATCAAAAGATCATCTACGTACACCACAAGAAACACAAAAGATATTCCAACTTTCTTTATGAACAATGTTGCATCATCAAGATCAAAATGTTCGAAATTTAACTTCAAAAGATGCTCGGTTAACTTTTCATACCATGCGTGAGGCGCTTGTTTTAGGCCATACAAGGATTTGACAAGCTTGCATACCTTTTGTTCTTTTCCTTTCACAACAAATCCTTCTGGCTGAGACATGAAGACATTCTATTTCAAGTCTCCATTCAAGAAAGCAGTCTTCACATCCATTTGATGAACTTTCCACCCTTTCTGAGCAGCTAAAGAGAGTAAGGTATGGATGGTAGCCCATTTTGCTGTAGGAGAAAATGTTTCTTCATAGTCAATTCCTTCTTTCTGTGAATAGCCTTTTGCTACAAGCCTCGCTTTGTGCTTGTCAAGTGAGCCATATGATTTGTATTTGTTCTTGTACACCCACTTGCAGCCAATTGGTTTGGTTCCAACTGGAGGGTCAACCAGCTTCCAAGTTCCATTCTTCATGAGTGCATCATACTCATTCTACATAGCTTCTTTCCACTCAGCTCGAGTAGAAGATTCTTCAAAGGAAGTTGGTTCAAAGTTAGCAGATAAATTAAATTCACAATCAAATGATACATACATGTCATCACCTTAATTATCTGCTTCTCCTCCATGTCTTTTCAAACTTCTCATTCCCATCTTTCCAACTTCATCCTGATGGACACTTTCAAGTGTCTTTGTGGCCCATTTAGGAATCTTTCGTGATGGTCCTGGTTGATCAGCTGGTGGTGCTTCATCGTTGATTGAGAGTCTTTCAATTCTCTCAATCACATCATCCTATTGAATCTCTTGATCAGGTGAAGTAGCAGGAACTTCTTCATGCGGGGGAGTTGGTGCTTCATATGGAAATTCCAAAGGTTGATCCATAATAGGAATCCCCCCTTCAAGGTTAGGAATTTCATATTCATTTTCAGAATATGTCTTTGGATGAGGATAATTTTCCAAATGATCAAGCTGTCTCTCAATGGATTGGTCATTTTTATTAGTTTCAAGAAAAATGACATCTCTGGAAATAACAAATTTCTTGTTTACCTCATCATACAGACAGTATGCCTTGGAGTATTCTTCGTACCCCAAGAAAATGCACTTTCTGCTTCGAGCACCAAGCTTGTTTCTTTGCTCCTTTGGAATCAAGGCATAACAGGTGGAACCAAAAACTCTGAGATGCCTGACTGAAGGGAGATGGCCAAACCACATTTCATGTGGAGTCTTGTTATCAAGTGCATTTGATGGACTTCTATTTCTCAAATATGCTGCACATTTTACTACATCACCCCAAAACATTAGTTTTACATTCTTGAAAAACATCATTGAGCGAACCATATTCATTATGGTTCTATTCATTCTTTCTACTACACCATTTTGTTGAGGATTGTAGGGAACTATAGTCTGATGTGCAATTCCATGTTGGCGAAGATAATCTTCAAAAGCATTTGAAGTG
Source organism: Pseudotsuga menziesii (assembly GCA_001517045.1). Lineage (NCBI taxonomy): Eukaryota > Viridiplantae > Streptophyta > Pinopsida > Pinales > Pinaceae > Pseudotsuga > Pseudotsuga menziesii. Next base: position 129,834 of record LPNX011155106.1, on the reverse strand, counting down.
TATTCTTTTCCATTTTCAGTATGAAGTGTACCAATTTTTGATTGTGCTTGTTTTTCAATCAATGCATGAAAGTATTTGAATGTTTGAAATGCTTCTGATTTTGTCTTTAAATAGTAAATCTAGCACATTCGTGAGTAGTCATCAACAAATGTCATAAAATACTTATTCCCATTTGCTGAAGGAGTTGGCATTGGGCCACATAAATCAGAATGCACTATTTCTAATTTCCTACTTGCTCTGAAATTAGATTCATGGAATGGCAGCTTACTATGTTTCCCTAATATACATGCATCACATTTGTTCTTCTCTTTGGGAATGGTGGGCAAACCAAATACACCATTCTTTCTCAACAAACGAAGACTGTTATAATTTAGATGACCAAATCTTGCATGCCACAATGAACTAGATGACATATTACCTTATCCATGCTGAGAGAGGTAGGCATAGTTCTAAAATCTTGTGGATGAACCCTTGAGCTTTAGCAGCTTTCCATCTTCGTATCCAGTCATGATGGCTTGGTTGTCAGAGGACTTTCTTATTTCAACGATTCCATCAAACATGTGGATGGAATGGCCTTGCTGTCGAATCTCCACCATGGACAACAGGATTCTCTGCAACTATGGAAGATAGAGAACATTCTTCAATAAGAAATCAGGGAATCCAGGCATCTTCAGTCGAATGGTGCCCATTCCCTTTGGTTTAATACTTGACTTATCTGCAAAGTAAACTATGCCATCTATTGTTTCATTAAGTTCTTCAAAACAGTCTTTTCTAAATGTCATGTGTGATGTTGCACCAATATCAAGCAGCCAACAATCTTTGTAAGATGAAAGAGAAGTCATTTCATTCAATCCAAGATTACAATGTGCATCAATACAATGAGCAGAATCAGAAGATTTACTACTATCTTGATGTTTATTATCATCTTTCTTTTGGTTGTGCTTGTCTTTGATGGAGTCCCATGAAGCCCAACACTGATCTGATGTGTGCCCAGTCTTTCCACAACGCTTGCACTACAAATCTGATCTTTTTCTGAAGTTGTTTCTGCCCCCTCTGCCTCTGAAATTTCTTCTTCCTCGTCCTCTGGAAGGGTCTTTGGATTGGTCTTTGTTGGTAAGGGCATCACCAATACTAGATGCCAAAGAGTGCATCTCTAATTTGGAAACTATAACTTACAGAATTCTCAGAAAAAAATATGGGATGCAGGTTTAGATTCCTTCTCCTTTACAAATTACAATATGATTCTGCAACCTATACAAATAATTCTACAGCCCTATTGTTATAGCGGATTTCACCACACTAGGTGAATCACACATTGTATGGCCTTCCCCTATCCCGCTGCAGACTCATTAACCCCCATGGACCACTTTTTATCTTTTGATGTAACCTTGACCATCCCTAAAAACATTATAAAAATGATATACGTGGCCTTTTCCCCCATAACCGCGTACATACGCAGATATTCCCTATATAGTCGCGTACATCGGGATGTGTGCATAGTCCAAAGCATTTTGGAGTTTTCCTCGACTTGGATCCGACTCATATGACTCCCGACCTTCCATATGCCTTGAGATCGCATGGATTTGACCTTTCAATACCCCTTTGGAAAGCTATATAAAGAACCCCTTGGTACATTGAAAGCATAAGAGAGCTTTGAGAGTAACCAAACTATAGTCCATTGTTGCTAGGATTTATGTTTGAGTCTGCATCCCTTTGTCCCTTGGAGCACTGTTGTGTTCTTCCCAAGCTTGCCTTCTACTAGTAAGCTTGCTATCGAAGTGATGGAGGATTGAGGTGGTGGAGGCCCAAGTGGGGGATTCAGTTTCTCCGATTCGCAGACATGCCGTCAGAGGTTGTCACTTGTAATCTCTGATTATTATTAATAGAAATATCTTTTCCTGTCCAGTAATGTGTATTTGAATGAATATTGTTTCCATTGGAATATGTCAAATTCTTTTACATTATTGATTATATATGCTAGAGTAGATCTAACACCATGAAATATAGTATGCTTGTATTGTTTACTTGTTGTTGAGGACGTGCTATAACAATTCAAGCTGAAGATTGGAAAGCTCAACGGGGATCTACTTCAACCATCCGGAATAAGGTACGAGGTTCGATCCTTTAGTGTTAGATTGTTTATTTCTATTGCATATTGGGAAAGATTGATTTCTGGAGTCTAGCTGTCTGTTGTGGTACCCCAAGCCATAGGAATTTCTCTCCGTAACACCTATCAAAACAATCTTGCAGTTGCTCTATATTTAATTTTGCAACTCTATATCATTTATTCTATAGTGGTGTTTATATAAACAATACATTTCAAATCTTCATGGAAGATGAAAAATACAATATCTTGCAGCACCACTTTTCAGTAGGCAGCTCCACGCAGTCTTCTTCCTTCAACTCGGTCTTCACATCCAGAGGAAACAGCTCATAGCTCCATACGCAGAAAACTAGGATTTATGAACATACACAGCAACTATGCTCATACAAAACAAATGGGTAATACAACCGTATTATTCTTAATTCATACACATGAAAATCTTGTATATTGTGCAAGGGTCAACATAATGATTGCACAGTAGCAATATTCCAACTGCCCAGGTAATCGTAGGCGAATGGAGCCTTCACGCAAATATCTAGGGTAAAATTAGGGTTTTTTTTTTTTGCGTCTACCTCCCGGCTGGTCTTCACGCTGGAGGCTATGGAAAAGAGCAGTAAAAAATGTCTTCACTCATCAGAGAATGTCTTCACATAGAATCTCATCACGTCTTCATGCAGAAGAGAATGTCAGGCTTTGGTTAGGCAATTGCAGCTCTCACAATTACATGAACGGGGCTCTCACAATTACGGCTTCAATCTTCAGCACGACTTCAATCTCATCAAAACGACTTCAATCACCAACAACTCTCAGTGGTGATTACTGAAATCTCTTTATGGTTGTGTGAAAACTTGGAACAGTGTGCATACCCTCTCTCACACAAATCGCAGGATATCATGACCTTGGCTTCTTTATTCTTGTCCCCACAAGCTGCACAAATAGCTTGGTCGGTATCTCCAGTCCCCACAAGGCAGCATATAGATTCAATATATAACCTCAAACTCACACAACACACACATACTAGCACATCATTTTCTGGAGGAGAAGTCTCCACGCATTCTTCAAGTCGTAGGCTCAGAATATCTCCATGGTGATGGTGATGGTGCACAGCTCGTGATGGTGCACAACTATATCAAACCAAATACAACAGTATCCACGCAGTAAAGCCTCAACACCCAGCAAACACTCAACCAGCAAGGATATCACAGCAATTCCAAAAACGCAGCAGTCAACAGAAAATTAGGGTTAGGTATCACAATGTCCTAGCAAAGAATAAACACACATAATGAATGCCCACAGGCTGGGGGAGGAGTAATGCACACAAACTGGCAGACTGACGGAGCAGTCTGGCAATGGACTGGCAAGCAGAATGCCAGGACTGAAATGTAGTAGGCAGGAGTTATGGCAAATAGGCAGCCAAGCTCTGATACCATTGATAGGTATAACTCCCGGTTCAATGTTATTCCAATGCCAATGCATATATTTATACATTTCAGGCGATGGTTGAGATTTCAACCAGCCTATTCATATTCCTACGTAACTGTTCAGCTTCCTATTTATTTATTTATTTATTTACAATAATCCCTAACGGATTATATTCTAACACAAACTAATACCAGATTCAATTCTTTTATCATTATCCAGAGATTACCTTAAAAAATGATACGAATTTTAAGTTTTTTTTCAGAAAACATAAGACTCCAAAAGAAATTAGTCCTGGGAAATACAACGCAATTTTGATATTTGACCAGTTTTTTAAGATATGATCCCAATACTACAATCATGACCCTCCCCAGAGGCGTCCATAGCTTCGAAAGGGTTGACTTTTAACCATACATCCTACCGTTCTAGTCCCAAGATAAGATAAAACACGAATATTTAGAACTTCTCAATTTATTAATGGGTAAGCTGCATTGGAACCTTTTCGCGAGTGTGGGATGACCTCGGATTCTTATAGATTTTTGTATATATAAGAATTTATGATTTGGAATCCAAGTATGCCACAGATGGAGCTCTCCTACCCGCAGGCGTCCATAGCCTCGAAAGGGTACATCTTTTAACCCATTCTACCCAATGACTTATATCCCAAGCTAATACGTTTAAAGACGGTTTCATACTTAGCATTTAAGTGCTCATCTACAAGATATTTGCATGTTTATAATGGGGGAACGTAATAGGAAACTCTTTACGAGTAAGATAGTGTAAAGGATCTATAGATAACTGATTTTATTATTAAATTGCAACTGCTTTCCCAGAACTGATTTCTAAATAAGTAATAGAATTCCTAGCAATAGTAACTTCGATATCCATTAAATCCAACAATTTGAGGATAATGATAAAAGAAACGAAATACAGTGAAAGTTTTCGTCTAGTAATTTTTGTTTGCAACAGTTCAATTTCCTTTTCTTTTATTTCTAAGATAAGAATAGATTTTTAAAAGTCTAGCTTTCTTCATGTTTTATATAATCAGATTCCAATTTTATGACATAAAAACATTCCCAAACCTGAATCATTTTTCCTGGTTTTGAAAAATCAAAAGAACCACAAAAATCAAAAGAAAAATAAAAATAAATTGAAAAGAAAACAACCAGTAATTAAAAATGTACAATATATACATGAGTTTTATTTGAGCAAAAACGAAGGATTTCAAAGTCTACCAGAAAACTCTTAGTAAAGAAAATGAAATTTTAAAATAAATTATACACACATAACACATGAGTTAAATCAAGATCTCATCAAACGGAAAATAGGTTTAACAACATATGACTAATTACGAGCAAAGAAAATGAGAGATTACAATAGATTAACATGTTTTAAAGTTTTTTATCCCTAATTTTTTTTTTAATCTTTCGATTTAGTCGAAGTTGTTTTGTAATAATTGATGGGATATTAATCTAATGTGTTTTATTCAGAAATCAAAGTAACAAAATAAATCCTAATGAGTATGCAACTATAAAAAGATGAAAGGTTCTTTCTTTTAATGAGAAGATTAAAAAAACGATAGGAAGTAAAGAATTGCTTCATTGATAATGATGTCGTCATCTCATTCTTAAAATGATGTTGTCGCAACTCCATATATCTGCATTTATTCAAATGTAAACAAACATAAATCATTCTAAATTATAAACCTAACCTAAACTAATAAAATAAAATATATACAAACTAAGTAAATGAAAATTTTCAATGAAGCCATTCACGTAGCTTGAAACCTGCCAAAGAAAACAAGTCATGTATAAGTATTCGAAATTGGAATAATTCAAAATGAAGAAAAGAAACTAAATCAAATCTTGTATGAACAAAGCATAAAAGATGACACGGAAACCTTTTAATAAATGATTCCTCCCACCATGTATAAATCAGATCATAAAAATCAAGTCGGAAGAAGATAGATTTCTCATGAGAATCATGACTAAAAAGAATCTTATCAAAAGTATGATTCGAAATTCATGAAAAATGATTAATAAAAAATGTATCTTTTAACACAATATCATCATGACTAAATTGAAAAAGAACAAAATGACATTTGGGTATTATTTGGAAATCGAATACGTCATTGTGTCTTTTAAAGTGAAGATTAAAATTGATGACATTAGCTTGAGATATGATTATAATGTTGCAATGAAGAAAATTAATGTTCAATACATCATGAATAAATTGTGCATCCCTTTCAATATTACAAATTGAATCATAATCCTTACTGACAAAAGATAAAATGGATGAACATGCATGAGTCTGATGAGTAACGATAGTAGAAAAATTATAATCTTCTTCATGACAAATTTGAAATAAATCAGAATGGATATCATAATAACCTTCATCTTCAAAAAATGTATTCCCTTGTATCCTATCAAAATATGACCATAATGAAGTGTTCCTTAGAAAATCATTAACATGTAAATGTAATCTATGATCAGCAAAAACATAAGGATACAAAGAGTAGTAAGATTCAGAGTATAAAAAGGTAAATGCTTCTCTATTGATATGATTTGTTTGTTTGACTGTTTTACCCGAAGCATCATTAGTAAAACTCCGATCTAATGAATTTTGTGAAGAAATGAAAGGAACTAACACATCATGAGAAGAAGATAATGAGATAATATCGTCACAAGCACCTTCAGTTGAAGAATCAAGAATTTGTGGTTTATCTTGCATGGTAGTATGAACAACGAGAGTTTTAGCATTATCACTTAATGTAAAAGTTGAATCATCATCTTTATTCTCTTGTTGTTGAAATTGCTTATCATAAGATTCCGTGATTTGTCCAGTGATGAACTAACATGCTTGGAATTAGAAAGAATAGATTCTAAATTATCTTCAACTAATGAACTAACATGCATACTATCTATTGCAGATTTTTCATTCCTTTCCAAATCATGAAAATCAGAGAGAGAGATAAGATAAAGAAACCAATCCATTTTGTCCTTTTCAGAAAGCTGGTGTCCTTCACGAAACCTGTAACATATTAACATGAATCTGGAAAATAAATCATCAAGAGATTCATCTTTATGTCTACGAAGATTTTCTAACTCAAATCCAAGTTTCCTGTAATTATAATTCTGATGAGCCTTGAGAAATAGATTCGTGAAATGTTCCCCGCGAATGAATGGACTTTGCTGGCAAGAACTTAAACCAAATCAGAATTCTTCCTGTGAAAGTAGCTGCAAAAAGTCTGCACTTCTCAACCTCATCAAATAGATCTATACAATCACAAAAAGAATTAAATACCGAAAGTTGATGAGAGGCAGAAATCTTACCTTCTCCATTAAAGCTCAGTCTTCGCAAGAAATTAGATAGCTCTAGAGAAAAACTTTTGCCAAATGTATGAAAGCTGAAAGCATGATCTAAATCAGTAATATCAGCCATTTCATAGTAAAAATAAAAATAAATGAAATCAAGAATCAACCAACTCAAAATGGCCTTCTTGCTGATCAAGCCCTCCTTCTAGCGCCATTGTTGACGGGCATATGTGACTATGCACGTAACGAGGGAAGACAACCCAGACTGGGATACTTAGAGCAGGCTCCAAGCTGTTTGGAATGGTTGTTCCCGACAGGTTTAAAGGCTCTGTTAGCCTGAAAGTCTATAAATAAAACTAAAGCTACTGCTTTGTTTAATTAAATCTACAAAATACCTACGTCTGTACAAAATAAACTGGTTAATTTGATTACTAATGAATTAGTAATATTACAAAATTAATCTTATGAATTAAATCTACTCAATCAATTTAACTTAGAATATAATAATAAAAAATTAATCAAATATTAACATGTTAAATGAATTACAAAAATGCATTATAAACAAATGTACATTAATCACAAAAATCGGAAAATAACCTGACAATGGTATAAATATACAACTCTGATTTAATGAATTTTCAATAACATAATTAACAAAAAAGAAATTATATTAATTTACTCTAAGTCCTATCCTTATCAGGAGCGAAAATATTAATCCTGAAATCAAATCTGCTAATGGGACTACTGCATGAATAATCTTGAAAGTATTCAAAAGAAATTCAGAAATTAACAAGATCATACAGCAGGCACATATATCACATGTGTTATGATGTCAATCATCAATTTTACAACATGACATTCATCAGCAAAATGGAAATCAGAATAAGTCGATAATTACACAAGATATATTTGCATAATCCATCAAATAAATTATGACAAACATTAATAATATAGAAAAAAAATGACAAGACCAAGCAACACCATAAACACATATGCGAAGTAAAAATACTGCGAATACATATAGATATCACCAGTTTAAAATACTGTAACTGCTGACAGCAAACTACCTCAAGTCACGGGAAAAATCAAACAGTGGTCTTGTCTCCTCTTCTCCAAACTATCGACCCTCGGCTGAGAAAAAAGAATAGCTCAAACATCTCGACAATCATGCACATTGATCTTCTTGAAGAAATAATTCCTCAAACAGAGCGATCCTTCCTCCTCTGGCAGCTGCATTTACAAAACAGAAAATAAACTTCCAAGCTTTGTCTAGCACCACCTCCCTTCGGTCGAGCGCCCCCCCCTTGGCAATCAAATTCCAGTTTTCTTAAATAAACAAAGATCAAGAGAAATGAAATCCAAATTGAGCTTTGCTCTGGCGAATTTCTGGAAAGACCCGTTTCTTTGCCGGCCGCAACTGCAAAAATTGGGTTCAGAGGATCCCAAAATTCTCTTAGAATCCATCACTTTCTGGGGAAATCTCCCTAAGTAAAGATAAATGGGCCCGTTCTGGAGAAAACCCATGTGGCGGATTTTTGAGATCTGTCCCCATTTATGAGCAGTGAAGCCTGGAAAAATGCCTACCTGTTTAGCTACGCGTTTTTGTAACTGACTGAAAATGAAATTCGTGTTCCATCTCCTTATTCCTAGCAATTTCTCTTCCTCCACTTCAGGACAACTCAGGCGGTTAAAATGCTCCTCCTTATTTTATGAACCTGCATAAAAATGATCCAATCGTTCACATAAAGAGAGGCAAGACTTGTAAAAATAATCTAATAAAAGGATAGAATAAGAAAATAGAAGTAAAATCATCTCCCTTTCCCTCGTTTTCATGAGATTTGTTTGTAAAGCATTTACAACATAATCTGATCATGGCATCCAGAATTGATCTCCCTCTATCAGTTTTTTAACAAAAATATATTTTAATTGATGAGCACCTATAACCAGCGCGATCTGGTGGAGAAAATCACTGTGATCCCTTCGGTTTTCTGGCACCTCCTTCATATATGCGATGGCATTTATATTGATGGTCTTCGTTGGTCAGCATGTGGCATTAATAAGGTTTATGTCTTCAATGCTCACTAACGAAATTGAAACTTTACGGCAGAAAATATCGCAACATGGCAACATCTTCCTTCCTTAATATTAGTGATTTTGGTTAATGGCATCATTACGAGGTGATTCTCTTTAAAATTTAGAAAATATCACTACAATCAAATAACTTGGTAACCATTTTCTAGCACTTAGTTAACAAGATTGTCTTCTAACGCTGGCGATCTATTGGGGATAAGTGGCAAATGACGGTTCCTTCTACCTTTAGTTTGTTAGTGTGAATCTCCTTGAAAAATGTGGCAGTCATGCATAATCATGATTATTTCTCCATGTCGAATGCTAAACGTTTTCTTTCTTTCGCCGGTACATCATTTACCTTTCCTCTAGTTATGCGATAACCCGTATAATAGTTTCAACTTTCAGGAATGGGAGACATGCTACGTGAAATACAAATCCCATAACCATAGTATCAACCTTGACCTTTACATGCAATAATAAAGATGACGTATGAAGCCCATCATAAAGATCAAGATCAAATAATAATGTTGTGTTATGCGTAATTCTTAGATTGAACGAAAAGCCTTGGAAATATAATTTAAATGCACTTTGATAAGGCGCCAAAAATACAATAATCAACCTTCCAATTTCAAAACCTTATCAATATTTATGATAACAAAATCACATAATAAAATCAAATGATAAATATTTGGATAAGATTTCAAGATTAAGTTATGACAAGTTATTAACACTTATCCCTTGATTTTCAATGCAAATCCACTCAAAATAATAATTTCAAAGTAGTGATTTTGTCAACTAATGCATATTTCGCAAAGGTTTTTCTTTAAAAAAACATTAAATTTCATTGTTTCAGTAGCTTCTGGAATGTCACCATTTCAATAGCTATCAATTTTTTAAGTTTGCTATATGAAATTCAAACATTTCATCAAAACAAAATACAATTTTGTTTAATGAAATAATGTTTTTTAAGGCTGTTGAGTAGGGCCACAACATGACTGTAGATTCTCCTACTGGTGATGCCTCCAATTTCATCGTGGTCTCCAAAGCCTCGCTCTGTGTCACAATATTTTGTTGCATTAGCGGCTGTATGATATGTGGGAAAATCACAATGATGAACCATTCCTTGTGATGAACATCGCTCATGTGAAAACTGACCTGATCCATCAATGTCTTAAACTGTTGATCAAAGTCCTAGGTCATCTCATTGGGGAAATTTTTTATCTCCTTCAATTGAGTAATATAATGAGCCTCAGATTTTGGCTTCTTAAATTCTTCAAATAACCCCATTTGGATCTCATCCAATGTCTTCATTTTACCTCCTTGAGGGATCCATGTGAATCTCATGAACCATTCCAACGCATGGCCCCTCAGAGTAGTGGCCAATTGAATTTTCTTAACATCATCATCGATAGTTTGTCGGGTGGTCCATATCGCCTCACATAAAAACCAGTATTGCTTTAGATCATCAATGCCATTCCCATTACTAGACTATTACTGACACATTGGGCAAGTTGATGCAGAGTGTGTATTTTTCCTTTTGGTGGAGTAGTGCGTAGAGGCATGGGCATGTTACTGTTAGGTTTCAATCCTATTGTCCTTCTGGGCGTAACCTGGGCCTAGTCGTCCTCATCATCACAAAAAGGTCTCTTTGTCTCGTGTGGTTGTTCTTCACGGTATTGCACTTCAATCACGGTAGGACCTTCCCCTATCCTCTACCTCTTCTCTCGAAACCTTGCTCTTCCCCTCATACAACCACTTTTTTCCTTGATGACCTTCACATTCTCACCGGAACTACCCCTTACCTTTTCATGCATCTCCCCCCTTCTATCATGGTGCCTACATCCTCCGCACACCAGAGTTCCACTACTCTTGGTCCATATTTAGAATACCTTTCTTAGAAACCAGTTGCTTAATGGACACCTGTAGCAACAACAAGAACCTTCCTCGTGGTCCACTGAAGACCTCTCTTTCTGCTTTGCTAAAGGAATTATTGGTGTCAAGTGCAAACTTGGTGATGTATCCTTCTAAGATACTATCCAACCATGCTTCAACTACCCACGATGCCTTATTATTGGTTTCTTGTAACTCTTGGATAAACTCTGGGGTCTAGGATGTCGACTCTCCTCCTTGAAAGTTTGTCTTTTTCTTACTGAAATTTTCCAACCATTCCTACAAGAGGATATGAAATTCACAAAAGAAACATTCATGATGATCATCGTGGATATATCTTTCCAGCCAGTGGCCCATCGGTAACTTCAAATTTTGATTTTCAGCTTCAACAAAATCTCGCAACTTTAGATCAAACCACCCTTCGATCTTCGGTTGAGTTGGATGCCAAAACATATCCTCCTCTTAATAGAAACTTAGTTCTCGATAATGGAACCATTTGTTGGTAAAACCCACCAATAAAGCCTCGTTGACGGGGTTTCCCACTTTGTCGAAGCCTAACCAGCGCAATATCCTTGAGCACCAGCCTGGATAGGTTTACCCTTTCCAATAATGTCTGCAAAGTAGACGAGGTCTCACTCGAATTGTTCAAGGGCAAGTTGTTGGAACCGATTTTTCGACAGCAGGGACGGAGGATATGGGGATCCAATGAAAGGAAACCATAACTCCTAGATCCATGGCTTTGTAGTTGAATTTACACTATTTCCTCAACTTGCAGAGTATATTCAGAACTTATTCAATCATTATAGCATCATACAGTTGACAAAATATTGCTAACACCGTAAAATTGTCCATAAACCATATTTACTCATAATGCAACAAAAAGTAGCAAGAAAATAGACCGCATCAATATAACAGAAAGAGACTAAATCACAACAACATCATAACAAAATAGGTCGCAACATCATAACAGAGCAGGTCGCACCATTAGAGGAAATTTGGGGTCTAAAATGGGCCTG
>LPNX011155106.1:49353-117893 GCA_001517045.1 Pseudotsuga menziesii | reverse complement strand
TTTCTTTCTTCCTCCAAAATCAATCAATATTATTTTATTATTTTAACTATTATTTTATTATTTTCCTTAGGAGGCCCATTTTAGACCCCAAAATTCCTTTAATGATCATAACAGATTAGATCGTAGCAGTGATAATAGATATGATTTATGCCACAATAGCCATATCATATTAACCTTGTGCAAAGGACCCACATTACACAATTCTTCTCCAAAACCGGAGACTGCATACATCAAGAAAACCCAGATAAATCGTAGATACACAAGAAATTCTTCACAAAACTAGATCGCACTAAATCTTATGCCCGAATTATCCTCTGATGAGATTCTGCTATGATAATCAAGATCCTCTTTTTCTCTTCTCCATGGTGGTACGATCTACTTGCAAAACTAGATCTATAAAAGGCTTGCACCATTACATTGAGGGTCCACTTCTAACTAATGTTAGATTTTTATCATTCAAGCTAGCATTATCTTAGGATCTTTAACTGAGAGAATAACAAGAACAACAATCAAACACAAGAGACAATGAAGACAATGTTTTTCCTCGGGGAAACCATAAAGGAGAAAACCTCACAACTTCCTCAGAGATAGAATCAACACCAAAAGAAAAACCCCAAAGATAGTAAGACAATCTCCCGATAGCAGTAGTCTCTTTCTTTCTTGTCCCAACTACTTCTTCTCCCTCAGCTATGCACTACAACTGAGTGTGAGTGAGTGTGTGATTAATAGAGAGGCTCACTCTCTATTTATACTAATTCCTGACTTGACAATAACTCACTAGGGCCAACTTCACTAGGAGAGTCTAATAACCCTAGGGCCCCACAACTGCGGGGACTTTAACCCTTGAACAATAGGAGGGTTACCCACAATGACTTGACATAACTTTTTTACATTATTGAATCTCCCGATGGGAACATCGGGGCATGAAATGACTCAATTACATTACAGATACTTCCTAGGATAAACATTGGGGTACAATACATAAAATATACAAGTGAATACATTCCAAAGTTACAAATACATCAACACTCCCTCTTAACTAGGAAGGTATTCTCTCGAAACAATTTTTCAGCACTGGTCTTCTTCTCTGTATCAACTGGATCATCTTGTCATATTCTTCTTCAATTCATCTTCATCTTCAAGTCATCTTCATATTGGATCTGGATCATCATTGGATCTGGATCTGGATCATCATCACTATATCTGGATCATCACTGGATCTGGATCATCATAACTGGATCTAGATCATCACGGGGACATCATTTCTGGATCTGGATCATCACTTGATCTCGATCATCACTGTTGGATAATCATCCCTGGATCTGGATCATCATCATTGGATCTGGATCATCACTCGATCTGGATCATCATTGGGTCATCATCACAGGTGCTATGTCATGATTCTTCTCATCACAAGAAGTTCTATAGAGCTAGCCCTTTTTCATGTTGGTTGTAAGCCTAGCCTCCATGTAGGTATTCTTTAGTGCTTATATATGATGTTAAGTCAAAATGGCCCTCCCAGCACTCACATCTGACCATGAGAGGAACACATCCAACACCATGTCAGAAAGGCACAACACTTACATTCACCAACATGATAGGACACAACTACTATCATCTATGAAAAGGCATAACACTCACATTCAATAGCATGGTAGGACACACCTACTACCATATGTGGAAAGACACAACACTTACAATCACCAGCATGGTAGGACACACCTACTACCATCTGTGAAAATTCTTAGCACTCACATCCACCAGCATGATAGGACACAACTACTATCATCTGTGGAAAGGCTTGGCACTCACATCCACTAGCATGATAGGACACAACTACTATCATCTGTGGAAAGGCACAAGACTTACAATCACCAACATGATAGGACACAACTACTATCATCTGTGAAAAGGTGCGGCACTCACATCCACCAGCATGATAGGACACAACTACTATCATCTATGGAAAGGCATGGCACTAACAATCACTAGCATGGTAGGACACACCTACTACCATCTGTGAAAAGGCTTAGCACTCATGTCCACTAGCATGATAGGACAAAACTACTATCATCTATGGGAAGGCTTGACACTCACATCCACCAGCATGATAGGACACAAATACTATCATCGGTGGAAAAGCACTGCACTTACATCTGATCATGTGGGAACCAATCCTACAGTCACATCAGAATGGCCCTCAACCCCAAGCTGAGGATTCCTGGTAACTAACTAGGTGCCTTGATTCTCCCAGAGAATGGCATTCAACACTTATATTTTATCATGTAGGAACCAATCCTACAGTCACATCAAAATGGCTTAGCACTCATATCTAACATGGAAAAAACCAATCCTCTCACCATGACAAAATGGCTCAGCCCTTACATCTGACGATGGAAGGAACCAATCCTCTCACCATGTTAGAATGGCTCACGGACTCATCACTTCCCCTTGGGGGAAACCTCGATCTATAGAACACTAAGATTCTCCCTGAAGTCCTGAAACTTCACTCTAGCTAATGGCTTTGTCAACACATCAGCTATCTACTCGTATGTCACAACATACTAGAGCTTCACTGCTCCTCTCTGCACCATATCCCTGATATAGTGATATTTTATCTTGATATGCTTTGACTTGTCATGAAACACCGGGTTCTTAGACAACTTCACACAACTTTGGTTGTTGCAATATATACAAGTAGCATCCAACTAGAGATCAAATAAGTCAAAAAGTAGCTTTCTCAGCCATACTACCTCACAACTAGCTGAACAAGCTGCAACATACTTTGCTTCAGCTGTACTTAGTTCCACACAGGACTGCTTCCTGCTAAAACAAGAGATCACACCTGATCCCATACTAAAGAAGAATCATGAAGTGCTCTTCCTATCGATGGCACTACCTACCCAATATGAATCAACATAACCTTCCAGGTTAATCTTTTGATTTGCCTCATACTTGAGCCCATAATCAACTGTGCCCTTTAGGTACCTTAGAATATTCTTTGCGGCAACCAAGTCAACATGTATCAGATCTGTTAGGAACTGGCTCAAGGTGTTCACAGCAAAGAAAATATCTGGTCTCGTGTTCGTCAGGTACATCAAGGACCCAATCATCTGACGATACATCATAGCATCAACCAATTCTGATAAAGAATCACTTAATTGCTTTAGGTTCGATGCCATATGTGTGGTCATGGATTTGCAGTCCATCATCTTGAACCTCTTTAGGATCTCTACTACATACTTCCCTTGTCCCAGGGAGATCCCATGTGCATCCTGCCACACCTCCATGCCTAGGAAATAGTGCATCATACCCAAGTCCTTCATTTCAAACTCAGCAGCAATCATCCTCTTCGTATCAACAATCAACCCATCTATACCTGTTACAAACAGATCATGTACATATAGTAGGAGTATCACTGGGTTACCTTCTTCAACCTTGTAGTAAAGGTTGGAATCTACTTTAGTCTTGGTAAATCCCAAAATAGATAGAAAGATGTCAATTCTGTCGTACCATGTCCTGGGTGCCTATTTCAAACCGTACATGGATTTCTTCAATTTACACACATGAGACTCCCTGCCATGTGTCTCAAAACCAAGTGGCTGCTCCACATACACTTCCTCTTCCACTACACCATTCAAGAAAGTAGTCTTGACATCCATCTGGTGTATCTTCCATTTCATTACTGCAGCTAGAGCAAGTACTAATCTGATAGAAGTGTATCTGGCTATTGGTGCGAAAGTTTCTTCATAATCTATACCTTCTTTCTTGGAGAATCCATGAGCCATGAATCTTTCTTTATACTTCTCTATGCTGCCATCTATAGCATGCTTGATCATGTACATCCATTTGGAAATTACAACAGACTTCCCTTCTGGTCTTGGGACAACATCCCAAACATCATTCTTCATGATCGATTGATACTCTTCGATCATAGCATCCTTCCATTCTTTCCTTTTTTTCGCTTCTTCATAGTTGGAAGGTTCTTTATAGATGAAGTCACATAATAAGGCTACATAACCAGAGTAGGACACGGTTCTTTTCCTTTCTCTGTGATTTTCTTTTGAAGCTCCATATATTTCTACACCTTGGATAGCTTCTTGTACCCAAGCATGTTTCCTCTTATGAGGATTCTTCTCCTGAGGTGAATCTACAGGTTCTTGCGTTTCTTCTAATTATCGATCTTCTTCTTGAATTTCTTCATTCATAGTTGTGTCATGGATTCTGGGTGCTTTTGTTTCTTTAGGTTCTTCTGCAGGTCTCTTTTTGGATTTGATGTAAGTTGAATCTTCGTCAAATGTTACATCTCTGCTGATGTCTATCTTCTTGAATCCTGGGAAGTATATTTCGTAAGCCTTCAATCTTTCAAAGTATCCCACAAATATACCCTTCCTTACTGAAGGATCTAACTTCGTCCTCTTTGCTTTCAGAATGTGTATGTATACTGGAAAGCCGAATATTCTGAGATGGATGACTTCTGGTTTCTTGCTGGAGAAGACTTCTTCAGGTGTCTTGTTCTTGATTACTCTGTGCAGAGTATGGTTCTGTACATACACTACTATTCTGGAAGCTTCTGCCCATAGATGCATGGGAAGATATTGATCATGAAGCATGGCCCTTGCAGCTTCCATGATCGTTCTATTCTTCCTTTTTGCAACCCCATTTTGTTGTGGATTTTATGGAATGGATAACTCCCTCTTAATCCCCGAATCTTTGCATAACTCTTTGAATTCATTTGATGTGAATTCTCTGCCATTATCTGATTGAAAGGTCTTGATCTACTTTTCTGAGTGGTTCTCGATCAAGGCTTTGAATTCCTTGAACTTGTTGAATACTTCATATTTGTTCTTCATAAAGTATATCCATGTCTTACTAGAAAAATCATCAATAAAAGAAACATAGTATACATACCCGCTTAATGAACTAGATGACATCAGACCTCATACATCAGAGCGGATTATTTCCAAGATTCCTTTTCCTTGCTCTTTCTACTTGGAAATTTCTTCTTTGTATTCTTTCCTTTCCCACATCCTTTACAGATACCATCATGTTTTGACTAAATCTCTGGAAGTCCTTCAACAACTTTTCTTGCAAGAGGTAGTGCTCTGTAATGCACATGTGCAAGCCTTCTATGCCAAAGTTCATTTGGATTTACTATGTCATGGATCAAGGCTTGTTCTGGATGACCCTTTAATTTGTATAGACCTCCCTCTTGTTCTCCAATCACTACTGCATCATCAATAGTCATTCCCTTTGGACACATGAGAACTTGGCCATCTACAAATGCAACCCTCATTCCTTTTGCATCCAAAGCAGATGTGGAGAGGCGGTTATTCTTTAGTCCTAGTACAAACAATACATCCTTCATCATCATAGACTTTCTAGAGTCTAGCTTATAGGAGGATTACCCACTACCTTTTATTGGATACTAGTAGTCATATCCAAGTTTCACCTTGTGGGGTGACTCATGTTCTGATAGTTTCACAAAGGATTCTTTGAATCCTGTCATATGTTTGGAAGTGTTGGGATATAGGGAAGACCCAGGTTTTATACCATTAACTTCGTACCAACAAAAGACCCACAGTGTTGGCCCTTTCGGCAACAACCTGCGAACAGGTTGCAGTCTCACCCGAAACAGCTATGGGGTGCCACAAAATCATGTTTCTGCAAGCAGAAAAGGGATATTACTGTACCTTTAGATTCTAACAAATGATAATCATTAAATACAGAGATTTGATATTACTTATTTAGCTCCGCGATTAGATAAACAAACAGTACCTTGCTTAACCCTTTACTAGTAATTCACAGCGAAGTTAGTATTTTGCAGTGATCTTACTTATCAGTTATATATTTATCAATGCATAAAAGAACATAACAACAACACAACAAAACCACAACACACAATATAATGTGGTTCACCCCCAGTTTAGGGGCTACATCCATAGAACTGTGTTTTATTCAACTCTTTACAAAAACCACAGTTCTGATCTGCGCACTCAGCTGCAAATCCCTTCAAGTCCTCAAAGCCGCGCACACAGCTGTAGGCCTCTACGCACACAGTTGCAGATTTTATTAATCACCCAAAAAACCTCTGCGCACACAGCTGCAGAGGTCGTCCATGCACACAGCTGGGGCTTAACCTTTCTTACAAACAAGCCTTAGCTTCACATTAATTCATCTTACATAAAAAGCCTAAACTGACTTCTTTACAAGAGTGCTTATTTATAGTGCACTTATTACAAAACCATGGGCTTAAACCATGGGCACCCAGAACCCTAAACCCTGTACTTAAACCATGGGTTTATTACAGAAAAGAAGGTTTTTACTCAACCCCGACACCCCTAAGACTATTTTGAGTTGCAACTCCGCTTACAAACTTCCACAAAAACCGTGGAGTTACCAAAATTAGGGACTGTTAAGGTGCGCGCCCCAACATGCCCCTAAGACTCACCAGTGTCCCGTCCCGGGACACGCTGCTATTGGTCTGGTGGGAGAAATTTGTTGGCAAAGATAGTGAATTGCTTGTTGAGGCCATGCATGATATTGTTGGCTACTTGCTCCTTCTCCACCCTGGTCGCTTTCACTCTGCTGTGACTCAGTTTGCTCTTCGCTATCCTCTGGGGGGTCTTGCTACTACGTCTAACTAGGGCCAGCACCCACATTGGTGATCGGAGGGATTGGAATGTTTGGATTTGTTCCTGCGTCCTTTAGCCATTCAGCCAGCCACTGCTGAATTACCATGAGGATGTCTTCTTTGGTCACCACATATGGCAACTTCCAGCATGCCTTCTTCTGATCTGCGCGGGCCTGGATAAAGACATTGTGCATGTCGGCCCTGAAGTTGGCCACTCCATCATATTGAGAGAATAGCTCATTACTGAGCCGCGGGGTCTTGACAATCTCATATGAGATACTCATGGTATAAAGGTGAACACAGTGTTCGTCATCTACTGGGATGCTTTGTCTTGTGACACCCAGAGTGATGCGTACCTTGCTGCACCTGACATGCTTGGAGGTACATCAATAAACTGCGCCTCGCTGGGCTCTTTCCACCTGATCAGGGAAATAAGTACGATCAGCCATGAATAGTTAAAGGGTCTACCTTTTTCCTACACGTCGCAGGCATCTTCAAGAAATTCCTTAGAGATGTATGCTGCCCAGTTGTAAATGTAGCCTTCCACACAGTTTGCATCAATACTTACAATCGGGGCAGGCACTTCATATGGTCTACACTTTCTCATCAATTTGCAGGCTAAGAGTTCAGCTGCGAAGCGAATGTTGTGATGCTGAATGGTCGAGGTTTGATACCCTCGCTTCCCTTTCGTCAGCCCAAAGTGTTCCTTCATGCTATGTGCTAGCTTCACATCTTCATGCTTTCCCAAAAACTCAATGGTAGGGTCGGGTCCTTCCTTTGGCAGGCCCGTAATCTGGTGAATGAGTTCTCCATTGATAGCGATTTTCTGGTTTTTGATCCATAGGTACCCATCATGTACCAATGCCAATAATTGTTTGAACACCATGGTTACCTGTGTGCTGCGACTGAAGTGGGGCACATCGAGCATCTTCAACAAACCAGCTTTGTCCAAGCCAGCAGCCCACTGTTTCACTTCTAATAATGTCGCTCCAGTCTCCTGATAGCGGACAGAGTGTAAGTATGTCCCAGGTGTGAACTGTGGAAATTTCCCCTGATCATTTGTATCATGGTCGACGTACTTGAGTCGGTCTATTTTCCCTGTCATTGTCCCGACCAGCTGCACACCCGGTGGCAGTGAAAGGGCGCATAATGTGAACTTCTTCATCCACCGAGGGAGCTGAACTCCTGGTTGAACTGGCGGAAGATACAGTGGACGCTGCGATGCAATGTTCTCATCCTCTTCCAGCAGGATCTCTGCTGAGCCGGACGGATTCATCTCGGGATCCTCTGGTGTTTTCCCTGATTGCTGGTGTCTGTCTTTGTTCCGCTTCGAATGAACTTCAAGTTTAAATTTTTTTTCTAGTAGAGCTTGTCTGCATTGGCTGGGTCAATGCTAGGGGAGTCCCTGTGACACAGGGTGCAGATGCAGGTGGGTGGCTGAAAAGGTGCGACGAACCCTCCTGTTCAAATTCTCTCACTAACTTCTGAAGCTCGCTATCAGCTGACATGGATGCAATTGTAAAACTCAAGAAATTGTAGAATGCAAATGTCGTGGGTGTGGGTGTCTTCTTATAGAATCCATCCATGACATCTGTCATAACTATGCATTGATAATACCAAATATGACAAAGATCTTGTCCAAACGGCGATAGATTTTCCAAGATCTCATTAATACAGGCAGTAAATACAAGTAGCGTACTGGCGTCACCAATTTTGATTTCTTCCAACGGTCGTATTTTAAGCTTCGACACATCTTTCCTTCTTCGGCACAAGCAATGACTCTGGCTGCACCAAAATAAGGACATTCAACATTTCCTGATACCAGTTTCAACCTGGTTTCGAACTTCAACCCACGACAGAATGTCTTCCACCACCTCAATAATTCTTTTCATTATTGAGAACCCTGTAAGAGATAGGTCCTGATATTCATGGAGAAGTTGGGTCACTTTGCTCACCATTTCGTCATCCCAATAATCTCCACTGGTAGCGTACTTAGGGTTTTCTTCTGACCCAATGTTTATGGTCCGTGTCTTTAGGGGCTGAGTCACTTTAGGTACTTCAACTGTTGGGCCATATACTTCGCAGTGTCCTTCTGACTCAGGAATTTTAATGTTGCGCGGATCTTCATCCTCGTCAATTGTGAGGTTATAACATTCTATTGCGTTGGCTTCTTGTTCCTTCCAATCAGGATGGTATTCTGCTATTTCTTGATCATCAAATACTTTAGTAGGGATCAACCTAACAACTGTGTCCAAAGCAGGAGAAACCTCATTAATAGAAAATGTCAGCACAAAACTATCAACAAGACAATCCCAACTTACAGTACCGTGGCGAAGCTCGACCTCCGCATACCAGTTCTTTGCTATAGGTTCCAGGGTGTACACAAACCTATGTACCCATTCTTCATGAGGTACATGCTTCCATGCCTCATAGCATTGCTCCAAATGTCCCTGAGGACTAGTCTTACCATTAAACCTGCTTCGCACCTCCTGAGGTTGGTCCCTGAATCTTAGGAAAAGGGACTTCTAGCATGCTTCCCAACTATGAATGTACTTTTTGTGACCATTCCACCATCTAGCTGCTGTGGCTCTGAATGTTGAATCCAGAGTCTCCATTTTCTGTGAGTCTAGTACCTACTCTGAGAACTGCACAATAAACTCTTCTGGGTCTGTCGAACCATCAAAAATAGGTACGTTTCTTGTCTGTGGACTAAGCCATCTGAGAGACTTGGTAATTCTTGCACATTGATGTCCATGTAGTTCATACAGTCTATTCTGCCAATTCTCTAGGCCATCATCTGAATCTGTCATGCAGGAGCTATCACACTGCCAATCCATGATACCTTCAGTAGTAGGATCAACATAATCCTCTTCCTTCGCTGTGATATTGTAGATATGGTCCAAAACATCCTGGTCTTCATCTCTTACTGGCTCAGTGTACCTCTCTCCTTGAGAAGGATCCAATGGGACTATGACTCTCAGTCCTTTCCCTTCGAAATTCATCTTCCTCTTCTTCAAGTTGATTACTGCATCATTATCTATTGCCCATTCAATGCCTAGTAGTGCTAGATAGGGGTTACTATCATCAATTATTTCAATTACCTCGAAGTCTGCTAAGGTACTGACTCCATCAATATCTACTGATATACTAGGGAGTCTTCCTGGGGGCACAATCTTCTGCTGATTGGTTAATCTCAACTGTATAGGGGACCATTCCAGAGTAGGTTTTCCCATTTGTTCCCATGTCTTCTTAGTTAAGAAATTTACTTATGATCCTAGGTCCAAGATGACATCAGTCATGTCATATTCTCCTATTTGAGCATTCAATCTCATTTCCCTACCAGTTCTCCTGACTCTATGAACAATTTTTTCCTTACCAGAGCTTCGCTGAGGTTCACAAGAAGCAATAACTTTCTGCAACTCATTTAAATCATTTTGATTTCTCAAGAGCTTCATACAACTCTGTAAAAAGGAGGACAATGTACTTACTTTATCCGTCGAAGCTTCTTGCGACTGCGACTGCTGCTGAGGCTGTTGCACAAGTACTACTGATGTGTTGGGGTCAGCAAAGTCTCTCTTGGCTTCCATAAATGTCTCTTTTTCTCTTTCGACATCAAATGTTGGGATTTTTTCTGGGGCCTTACGAACCCAAGCCTCGGCAGGCTGTTTCTCCTTGTTCTACACTTCCGTCGTAGCTCCACTCCTAGTAAAAACATTAATGGCTGGGACAGGTCATTGCTCCACAGTAATCAGCCGAATATTCTGAGTAGGGCCACTATTTCTTTCTTGAATCTTCGCTATCAGCTGTGGGCATTACTCAATCACATGGTCGACAGCTCTGCAATATCGACATGTTGTAGTTGGGTTCCGACAGTCTCTAGCTAGATGTCCTGCCTAGTTACAGTTATAGCACACAACATGGCCTCGACCTCTGCCAGCCATACCACCATGACCACGACCTCCAAAAGATTTGCGACCTGATGTAATACCATGGTAACCATATCCATCATTGCCTTGGCCATCATTTTTTACCCGATAAGCATCGTAAGTTCATTCTCTCATGAGGTCAAAGCTGTGACACTCATCTTCGTTGTGTCCCACTGATTTACAAAACTTACAATAAGGGTTCTTAGGGACTTTCACATACCTTTGTAGAAGATAGCAGTCTTCAGGTCGATGCTGGCCAGTTGTCCTACAAATATCACAATATAGAACACTAGGGTTGAATGGGTTTGGTGCACCCAAATTCAGGAAATTTCTTACAGCAGAACACTGTTCCTTGTTGTGACCCTCTGTCCGACATCGTGTACACCAAACCTCTTTGCAACTAGCTTTCCCTTTTTTCATATCGCGAAGCTCCAAAGCCATCGCTGCCAACTGTGCTTGTATTTGAGCAATACCAGAATTATCTTCGACAGGGGTTGTTTCAAGCTTCATAGCGATTTCCAAAGCCTCCTTCTGATCCGCAACCTTCTGTTGCATGAGTGGAGTCCTGATGTGCGGTAACAGAGCCACGATGAACCATTCCTTATGCTGCGCTAGTCCAATGGTGAAACTGACTTGATCTAGCAGAACTTTGAACCTCTGGTCAAAGTCCCACACTGATTCTCCTCACCTCTGCTGGATTTCCTTTAGCTCAGTGATACACTGCGACTCTGATTTTGGCTTCTTAAATTCCTTTATCATTGCTACTTTTATATCAGCCAAGACATGGTTCTGAGTGCTAGAAAACTTCATGAACCAGGTTAAAGCGCAGTCTCTAAAAGAAGTAACTAGCTGTGCTCTTTTTGTATCTTGATCTGTAATGTTCTTAGCAGTCCACATTGCTTCGCATAAGAACCAGAACTGTTCTAGATCCTCTGATCCAATTCCTTTGAAAACATGGAGCTTAATGTCGTCATTCATATGGGCCATCATGGATCTAGGGGGGGAGGGAGGGGGACTGGTAGTAGGAGGGGGGGAACTTACTGGGGTAGCCTGACCTGCGACAAGGATACTTGTGCTAGGGTTACTTTCAGACTGCGAAGGGTTCTCGGGGATAATAGGTCTTCACTGCGGGGTTACCGGAGGGTTTTCAACAAAAGGGGTTTCTTCGGGCTCTGAGGCTACTGGAATTACGGGGTTAGACTTCGTATTTTGACCTAGGGTATAGGACTCAAAATTTCTCTTGTACCTTTTCCCACTTCGCAGCAAACCACTTTTCTCGTCGAAGGTACTTTCACTTGCAAACATAGGTTAGTAATACTAAATCTAACAGTTTGATTCAATGAGCAATATACCTTTTTCAGCCAATGGTATTTTAATTCTCAAACTAAATGAATTCAAGTACTTACCCCTTTGTCCTTTGAAAAACTATCGTTCGGCTTCGCTGAAGGACGTACTTGTGTCAATGGTGAACTCAGCCACAAATGCTTCAAGGGTTCGCGTTGTCCAGAAATCAACAGCTCAAGATATCTCGTTGTTCACCCTTTTCAATATATTAATTCTTGCAGAGGTCCAATCAGGAAACTGACCTTCTTGGAAGTTCGTCCTTCTCTCTGTTAACCTGGATAACCACTAGTGCAACTCTATGTGGATACTACCAAAGAAAATTTCATAAACATAAAAAAAAACGTACCTTTGTAAAACTTTGTTTGCACTACGACGCGGATCTTTGTTCTCTTGTACAACAAAGTTCAGATAAGTCTCTTCAATCCAATCACTGATTTCTTTCACTGAGGGTCTCCAAAACATAGCCCTCGAGGTATAACGTAAACCCCTCTTGAGCAGATACTGAGTTCAACCGGCAACAGAACCATTTTGTTGGGCTATAGGGTAGACCCGGGTTTTATACCATTAACTTCACAACAACAAAATACCCACAGTGTTGGCCCTTTCGGCAACAACCTACGAACAAGTTGTAGTCTCACCCGAAACAGCTATGGGGTGCCACAGAATCACGTTTCTGCAAGCAGAAGAGGGATATTACTGTACCTTTAGCTTCTAACAAATGATAATCATTAAATACAGAGCTTTGATATTACTTATTTAGCTTCGCAATTAGATAAACAAACCGTTCCTTGCTTAACCCTTTACTGGGAATTCACAGTGAAGTTAGTATTTTGCAGTGATCTTACTTATCAGTTATATATTTATCAATGCATAAAAGAACATAACAACAACACAACAAAACCACAACACATGATATAACGTTGTTCACCCCCAGTTTAGGGGCTACGTCCACAGAACTATGTTTTATTCAACTCTTTACAAAAACCACAGTTCTGATCTACGCACTCAACTGCAGATCCCTTCAAGTCCTCAAAGCCGCACACACAGCTGCAGGCCTCTGTGCACACAGCTGTAGATCTTCTTAATCACCCAAAAACCCTCTGCGCACATAGCTGCATAGGTCATCCACGCACACAGTTAGGGCTTAACCTTTCTTACAAACAAGCCTTAGCTTCGCATTAATTTATCTTACATCAAAAGCCTAAACTGACTTCTTTACAAGAGTGCTTATTTATAGTGCCCTTATTACAAAACCATGGGCACCCCGAACCCTAAACCTTGGAATTAAACCATGGGTTTATTATAGAAAAGAAGGTTTTTACTCAACCCCGACACCCCTAAGACTATTTTGAGTCACAACTTCACTTACAAACTTCCACAAAAACCATGGAGTTACCAAAATTAGGGACCGTTAAGGTGCACACCCTAATAGGAAGCCCCACTTTCTATAAGCCAATCATTGCTTCCATGTGTGATATTTCTTGTGAGAGAAAAAATCAAGACATATTCTTCATCACTTGAAGAATCATCAATTTCTTGTTTGATTCTCTTTGTGTAAGGTTCATCATCTTCTGCAGCATGAGCATGATGTCTTCTCTTGTTTCCCTTCTTCTTATTTTTTCTTTTAGGACAATCTTTTGCAAAGTGTCCTACTTCATCACATGTATAACATATGATTCTAGACAAATATTTTCTACTGTTACTTTTATGGAAGTGCTTACCTCTGGGGTGATGAGAACTTCTTTTTCTTTTCTTGGAGTGTACTGTGAGAGCTTGATCTTCACTTCCCATATTTTCTTCTCGAGCTGCTATCTGAGCTTCTTCTTGAGAGAATTTTTCCAATAGTATGCTAAAGTTGATTGGCTTCTTTCTGGCACAGATCCCTTGAATAAAGGAGTCCCATGATCTAGGGAGACCTTTCAAGGTGGCCATTACAATATCTGCATTCTCCACTTCTTCATCTACTGCTTCCAGCTGTTCCTTGATCTGAGAGACCCTTGTGAAGTATGATTGTATGGTCTCCGCATTCTAGATCTTCAAATTCTTCAATTGGTTCCTCAAAGTCATCTTCTGGTTTATGTTCTTTCTTTCAAATAGTTTGGTTAGGGAATCAAACATAGATTTAGGTGTCTTTAGGGAGGAAACCTGTGGTATGAGGTGATCCTTGATTGAATCAACAATAATCCTCTTAGCCATGACCAATTTCTTCTTTTGTAAGGCCTTATCCTCATCTCCCTCTGGAACTGGAACCTCCTCATTGATGTAGGAGTCCAACTCATTTTCTTCCAGGACCGGGGAGATCCTATACTTCTAGTCTCAGAAGTTATCAGCTCCCTCAAGCTTTTCATCAATCTTGGTATGATGAGACATCTTAACTAAGAACTTGAAATGGAAATACAAAAGATTTAAATCTTACCAGGTTTAAGATGTTGGATCTGGATCAGGAGCTGAATTTTTGCAGAGCTGGTTTAGGAGAAGATTAGGGTTTGTCTTTCCTAGAGTTCTATACAACCAAAAAATTTGGTATTGATCTCTAAACTTCGATTTTGAGGAGGAGATAAATCTAGGCCTAGGCTCACTCAAAAATTCCACTTCTGTGGAAAGCCCTAATTTCTGGCAGCAATGTCGGGTCAAAAACTGAAACTGCTCAGAATCATATTTTGCTTTGACAGAAAGATGCACCTTGGAGAGCAGAGTCAGCCCAACCTTCTTTTGCTGAAAAACTATGGAGAGAGATCCAAAAAATAGGAGGCCCTAGTTTCCACAGCTGCACAGTGTCTTCTTCTCAGGTTAGCTCTGATACCATGTTAGATTTTTATCATTCAAGCTAGCACAATCTTAGGATCTTTAACTGAGAGAATAAAAAGCACAATAATCAAACACAAGAGACAATGAACACAATGTTTTTCCTCAGGGAAACCATAAAGGAAAAAACCCTGCAACTTCCTCAAAGATAGAATCAGCACCAAAAGCAAAACCCCAAAAATAGTAAGATGATCTCCTGACAGCAGTAGTCTATTTCTCTCTTGTCCTAGCTACTTCTTCTCCCTCAGATATGCACTGCAACTGAGTGTGATTGAGTGTGTGATAAATACATAGGCTCACTCTCTATTTATACTAATTCCTGACTTGACAATAACTCACTATGGCCGACTTCACTAGGAGAGTCTAATAACCCTAGGGCCCCACAACTATGGGAAATTTAACCCTTGAATAATAGGAGGGTTACCCACAATGATTTGACATGACTTGTTTACATTATTGAATCTCTTGATAGGAACATTGGGGCATGACATGACTCAATTACATTACAGCTACTTCTCGGAATAAACATCGGTGTACAATACATAAAATATACAAGTGAATACATTCTGAAGTTACAAATACATCAATGACTAACTTATTACTGCTAATGACCTATTACAACAAAAATTGGTCAAATAACATATAAAATATTCAAATCAGTTATTCTTCCACCCATCACGCTAATCTGGCCTTGCGTGGTACTATGTGAGGTTGCGCAGCTGCCGCGATGTTGCACAACTCACTTACCCAAACCCCTACCAACAATGCCAATCTCAATAAATAGAATAAAATAAAGAGACACTATGAAAGAAAGGATAATCGATAGAGTAAATCGTTTGTAAATAAAATCTATGGAAAATCTTGGTTTTTTTCACGTACCTAACATGGTAAACAAAGTGCAAAGAATATGATTACAAGTTCAACAAATAAAAATGGAAAGAATTCTGAGATATTTTATAATTTCATGTAATTTTTTAATAATAAAATAAATAAATAAACATTTTATAAATAAAAAATCATATTTTATAAATAAAGAATATGATTACAATGCCAACCTCAATTCAAATCCTTATTTTTTAGAGAACATGGAAGTAGGATTCACCACAACACCTTATCTTTTCTTCTGCCTCTTCTAAGGTCATGTCCTTATGAAAATATAACTCCATGTAGCATTTCCAGTGTGTGAGTGAACCTTAGTATTGTTTTTTATGCTAGAAACGTAACAAAATTTGTTGTGCTAGAACATGAAAACTCTCCTTCCCCATTTTTCTTTGCACTAAGATATCTAATGTTATAGTTGCATCAAGTTCCAGTTTTAGTATTGTGCCAAATATTATTCCTTGATACACTTCCTCTGATTAGGCCAAGTATTTTCATCATTTGTTGGATAGTAAAAATTTTGCTCTGTGTTAACACCAACATGTAACCAAAACAGACAACATAAAATACACACTAACTAAAAAGGTGTATCTAGTTATCAATAATCCCTTACAGAAAGTGGTGGTTAGTCAACCAATAAAACACACCCAAATAAAAATGAGTAGCCAAGGTGGTTTGGGACCACTTTCAATGAGACAATAATAATCATGATCATGCATTTTATAATGTAACTTAACTATAAAACACATGCATTTTACAATCTCTTATAGGCTTACCTTCTACACCATTTGTCAATGTGATTAACTCAACATTTTTCCAGAAAGATGCAAGCATATAAATACCTTCTAGGTTAGAGTCACACGACTTAGTTTGCAATAGAGATAACAATTATTCATATTCGATGAACATCTTAATGTATATGCATTTAGGTTTTTGCCCGATTTAACAAAATATTAGCATGGCAATTTTTTATGTTAATTCTCTAGTGTAATTGTTCGATTTTAAATTTTAAATTTTAAATTTTAAATACTCGTATCATTATTTGTAACACTTGTGGTACATTTTTTCATTTCCAAGAGATGTCATTAAACCTTGCATATGTTTCTAATTTTTTTCTTTTTTATTTATGATTGCAGTGGCTAGCATGGATCATGATGCAATATACTAAGAGAGCTAGGAAGCCCGAGAGAGATTGGGGCAGCATAGAGAGCTGGAGACCAACTCCACCGCTCTCTATTTGAGTCTCTAGATGGAATCATAAACACTATTTCATGATTAAATGGTTCCCTATATAACATTTCATCATGTAGATAATGAAAAATGCAACAATATGTAGATGGGTTGAGTTACAATGACATAAACAAAACTAAATAACTCTAGAGAGCTCATATTTTCCTTGTTTAGAGAGTCCCAAAATGGGAAAATTCCAAACACAAACATACCCCATATCTCCATTGAGTAGTGCATATATCTAGAATTTCAAGAGAATTAGATGGATTGATATTATATGGTTATTTATTTTCCACCTCATAACAATAGGGAAATATTTACTTAGAAAAATGTATGACAAGTTCTTACTTGGGAAAATATGTCAATTATTTTGACATGTTGGAGTTCCAAGATGTTGGTAATGGGATGCCTCAAAACTTTCTCAATGTCAGGCATCGAGAAGCTGATTTCCAAGGACCTTCACCTCACAGTAAATTTCCTAGAACAAATGTCCCCCCTTGACATGATATGATAGCACACACATGGGAGACATTCTTGAGTGTAACCTAGGTGGTTGCCTAACATAGCACCATTTTTTATCATATGGGATAGGAAGGGCCATCTCTCCCTGTTGTTGTACAACAATCACCTCCCCACGATGCAAGACCATCTAGTAGTGGGGGTGTATCGATACACCTGGAGACCACCACTAAGCCTCACACATGCATGCCATGTGATCATGCCTACTATGGTCATGTACGATCAAATATTGGGTATTCTAGATTATTTAGGCAGGTAAGTGTTATGATATTTATACACTGAGGATTTAGTTAAGATCAACTTGTTATAATATATACGTTAGGAAAAGTGTGTTTCTTTAGTATTCATTTGTAAATATCTAATCCAACGATCATCATATGGGCAAGACATAGAGTGATCTGATTGTTAATCTTCTCTTAGATCATAACTACCTTTGATGTATGGCTTAACACTTGATTGGTCCATGATAAATATTTAAAGAGAATGGAGGGTCATTAGCTAGTTAATCGATTATGAGAAGCTCATTTGTAACTTTCTTTCTTTTGCATAATAAATTGCCTCAAGTAGATATTTGGTTGGGGCTGTGGATTGTTTCTCATTAGAGGGTTTAAACCACATGAAAAACATCGATTTGTCGATTTGTGATCATTTTTTGTGATTGGAATCTATAGGTGTTTGGTATCATATCATTTACAAAGAGTTTCTTCCATTGATGATCTAGATCTTGAACCGGGGTTTTCGAAGCTTTGAAACGATTTTTGGTTCTGAACTTTGTACATTTCTGGGCTGTGGGAGGTGTTCCATTACATATGGAGCATAGTTTCCATTGGGAAATATTTTTTGTTTGATAAAAAACGGTTTCCATTTTTTCCAGATACACCCATTTCATCAGATTGGAAGGTATAATGTTACAGTGAATCAGAAACATAGAGAAAACATAGATATTCTGGGAAAACTAACAAGATATAGCCCCAAAAGTGTGGCAAGGTTTTTTTGGAATATTTTTTGTTTCTGTTTGTGGAGTGATTTTCAAGAAAATAAGAAATCACAAACATCGAGAAAGAAGTGTAAAAAAAAATTTCTTACTATTGATTTCTTCTATCTGATCGGCAAAGAGCAGATTCAACATTCTTAGATATTTAATAAACAATCTAAATAAATATTTCAACTAAAATAAAAAAAATGAAATCAATATGAAATCTCCTTTGAGGTGGAGGTGGAAGGAATTATACCATGCCAACCTTGATAAAGAGAATAAAATAAAGAGACACTATGAAAGGAGTGTTGGATGGAAATAATCAGCAACCGGGATAAAAATTTGATCTTAATTTAAATAAATGATACCAATATGAAACTAACTTTGAGGAGAATGTGCAAGTAATACCATGTGAACCCCGATAACGAGAATAAAATAAAGAGACACTATGAAAGAAAGGATAATAGATGGAATAAATCTTTTGTAAATACAATCTACACAAAATCTTGGTTTTGGTCAAACACCTAATGTGGTAAACAAAGTGCAAAGAATCTGATTACAAGTTCAACAAATAAAAATGGAAAGAATTCTGAGATATTTTATAATTTCATGTAATTTTTTAATAATAAAATAAATAAATAAATATTTTATAAATAAAGAATATGATTACGATGCCAAGCTCAATTCAAATCTTTATTTTCTAATGAACATGGAAGTAGGCTTCATCACAACACTCTATATTTTCTTCTGCCTCTTCTAAGGTCATGTCCTAATGAAAATATAACTCCATGTAGCTTTTCCAATATGTGAATGAACCTTAGTAGTGTTTGTTATGCGATAAAATTAACAAAATTTGGTGTGCTAGAACATGAAAAACTCTCCTTGCCCCATTTTTCTTTTCCCTAAGATATTTAATGTTAGAGTTGCATCAAGTCCCATTTTTAGTATTGTGCCAAATCTTATTCGTGATACACCTCCTATGATTAGGCCAAGTATTTTCATCATTGCTTGGATAGTCAAAATTTTGGACTGTGTTAACACCAACATGTATCCAAAAAGGGACAACATAGAAGACACACTAAATAAAAAGGTGTAGTTGGTTATCAATAATCCCATACAGAAAGTGGTGGTTACTCAACCAATAAAGCACACACAAATACAAATGAGTATCCAAGGTGGTTTGGGACCACTTTCAATCAAGATAATTTTTAGGGGCGAAATTTCTCCAATTGGCTATTTTTTGGGTTTTTTGTCAAAAACTAAATTCGTTCTTTGGTCATTTTTATTGTCTAATATTGCCTATATTACATAAAATATGTTTTTTTATCATAATATTTGCCAAAATTTACACATTTAAGTGTTAATTTTAGGTTTCATATTTAATACTCACCTACCTTTCTATAAACATGTTTTTTCAATCCAAAACAATCACCTAGAATACTATACTTAAGTATAATATTAGAATCCTTAAAAAATAACTTGCTTTAAATGGGAAAATAATAATCATGATCATGTATTTTATAATATAACTTAACTATAAAACACTTGCATTTTACAATCTCTTATAGGCTTACCTTCTTCACTATGTATCAATGTGATTAACTCATCATTTTTCCAAAAAGCTACAAGCATATAAGTACCGTCCAGGTTGGAGTCACAAGACTTAGTTTGCAATAGAAATAAAAATTATTCATATTCAATGAACATATTAATGTGTAGGCGTGCATGTTCATGCCCAATTTAACAAAATATTAACTTGGAATTTTTTTATGTTAATTCTCTAGCGTAATTGTTTGATTTTAAATTTTAAATACCCATGTCATTATCTGTAACACTTGTGGTACATTTTTTCATTTCTAGGATATGCTATTAAACCATGTATACATTTTTAATTTTTTGATTTTGTATTTATGATTGCAGTGGCTAGCATGGATCACAATGCAAGATACTAAGGGAGCTAGGAATCCTGAGAGAAATTTGGGTGGGGCCAGGGGGGGGTGGTGTGGGGGGCATGGAGAGGTGGTGACTAATTCCACTGCTCTCTATTTGAGTCTCTAGATGGAATCATAAACACCATTTCCTGATTAAATGGTTCCCTATACAAAATTGCATCATGTAGAGAATGAAAAAAGAAACAATATGTAGATGGGTTGAGTTACAATGACATACATAACCTAAAGAACTGTAGAGAGCTCATATTTTCCTTGTTTAGAGAGTCCCTAAATGGGAAAATTCCAAACACAAACATACCCTACATCTACATTGAGTAGTGCATATATCCAAAATTCCAAGAGAATTGGATGGATTGGTAGTATATGGTTATTTATTTTCCACCTCATAACAATACAGAAATATTTCGTTAGAAAAGTGTATGTCAAGTTCTTGCTTGGTAAAATATGTCAATTATTTTGACATGTTGGAGTTCCAAGATGTTGATAATGGAATGCCTCAAAACTGTCTCAATGTCAGGCATCGAGACATTGATTTCCAAGGACCTCAACCTTGTAGGAAACTTCCTAGGCCAAATCTCCCCCCTTAACATGATATGATAGCACAAACATGGGAGGCATTCTTGAGTGTAACCTAGGTGGTTGTATAACATAGCATGATCATTGATCATATGGGATAGGCAGGGACATCTCTCCCTATTGGTGTACAATCATCACCTCTTTGTGACGCAAGACCATTTGGTAGTGGGGGTGTATCGACACACCTGGAGACCACCACTAAGCCTCACACATGTACATAATCTAGTCATGCCTACTATGGTAATGTACCATCAAATATTGAGTTTTCTATATTATTTAGGCATACAAGTGTTAGGATATTTAGACACTTAGAATTTAGTTAATATCAACTTTTTATAATATTTTCGTTAGGAAAAGTGTGTTTCTTTAGTATGCATTAGTATGCATTTGTAAATATCTAATCTGGTGGTCATGATATGTTCTAGACATAGAGTGATCCGATGGTTCATATCCTCTTAGGTCATAACTACCTTTGATCCATGGCTTAACACCCGCTTGTTCCATGATATATATTTAATGACCATGGAGGGTCATTGGCTAGTTGATCGATTATGAGAATATCATTTGTAACTTTCTTTCTTTTCCATAATAATCTGCCTCAAGTAGCTATTTGGCTGGGGCTGTTGAGTAGTAAATACAATCTATGGAAAATTGTGGTTTTGGTTAAGCACCTAACATGGTAAAAAAAGGGCATAGAATATGATTACAAGTTTGACAAAAAAAAATGGAAAGAATTTTGAGATATTTTATAGTTTTATGTAATTTTTTAATGATATATATATAATGTTTTATAATGTTTTTCTTTTGTATTTATGATTGCAGTGGCTAGCATAGATCACAATGCACAGATACTATGAGAGTTAGGAATCCCAAGAGAGATTTTCAAGGGGGGCGAAGGGGGGAATGGATAGGTGGAGACCAACTCCACTGCTCTCTATTCGAGTCTCTATATGGATACAAATGAGTAGCTGAGTTGGTTTGTGAAATTAGACAATAATCACCGTGATCATGTATTTTATAATGTAACATAACTATAAAACACATGCATTTTACAATCTCTTGTAGGATTCCAATCTTCATCATCTATCAATGTGATTAACTAAACATTTTTCCAGAATGCTACAAGAATATAAATACCTTCTAGGTTAGAGTCACAAGACTTAGATTGCAATAGCAATAAAAATTATTCATATTCGATGAACATCTTATTGTGTAGGCATGCATGTTCATGCCCAATTTAACAAAATATTAACCTCGCAATTTTGTATGTTAATTCTCTAGTGTAATTGTTTAATTTGAAATTTGAAATTCTCATGTCATTATCCATAACACTTGTGGTACATGTTTTCATTTCTAAGAGATGTTATTAAACCATGTATATGTTTCTAATGTTTTTCTTTTGTATTTATGATAGTAGTGGCTAGCATGGATCACGATGCAGAGATACTAAGAGAGCTTGGAAGCCCAAAATAGATTAGGGGTGGGCATGGAGAGGTGGAGACCAATTCCACCACTCTCTATTTGAGTCTCTATATGGAATCATAAACACATTTCCTGATTAAATGGTTCCCTATACAACAATGCATCATGTAGAGGATGAAAAAGGAAACAATATGTAGATGGGTTGAGTTACAATGACATAAAAAAACTCAAGAACTATAGAGAGATCATATTTTCCTTTTTTAGAGAGTCCCAAAATGGGAAAATTCCTAACACAAACATACCCCACATCTCCTTTGAGTAGTGCACATATCCACAATTCCAAGAAAATTGGATGGATTGGTAGTATATGGTTATTTATTTGCCACCTCATAAGAATAGGGAAATATTTCCTTAGAAAAATGTATGCCAAGTTCTTGGTGGTAAAATATGTCAATTATTTTGACATGTTGAGGTCTAAGGTGTTGGTAATGGGATGCCTCAAAATTGTCTCAATGTCAAGCATCGAGATGCCGATTTCCAAAAACCTCCACATCGCAGGAAAATTCCTAGGACAAATCCCCCCCCCCCGTAACATGATATGATAACATAAACATGGGAGGAATTTTTGAGTGTAACATAGGTGGTTGTCTAACATAGCACCATTGTTGATTATATGGACTAGGTAGGGACATCTCTCCATGTTGGGGTACAACAATCACCTTCCCATGACGCAATACCATCTGGTATTGGGTGTGTATCGACATACCTGGAGACCACCACTAGTCATCACACGTGGAAATCATGTGGCCATGGCTACTATGGTCATGTACAATCAAATATTGAGCTTTCTAGATTATTTAGGCAGGTAAGTGTTCGGATACTTAGACATTTAGGAGTTAGTTAACATCAACTTGTTATAATATATTCGTTAGGAAAAGTGTGTTTCTTTAGTATGCATTTGTAAATATATAATTTGAAGGTCATGATATGTTCTAGACATATAGTTATCCAATGGTCCATGTTCTCTTAGATAATAACTACCTTTGATACGTGGTCATGTACAATCAAATATTGAGCTTTCTATGGCTACTATGGTCATGTACAATCAAATATTGAGCTTTCTAGATTATTTAGGCAGGTAAGTGTTCGGATACTTAGACATTTAGGAGTTAGTTAAGATCAACTTGTTATAATATATTCGTTAGGAAAAGTGTGTTTCTTTAGTATGCATTTGTAAATATATAATTTGAAGGTCATGATATGTTCTAGACATATAGTTATCCAATGGTCCATGTTCTCTTAGATAATAACTACCTTTGATACGTGGTCTAACAAAGAGCTTTCATATAGTGTGATCACCTCCTGTACATTTATATCGAAGTTGGGTACACTTTACTGTCAAGTTTTAATAAAGTTTTGCAAACATTTATCACAAAATTGTGGAGAGTTAACAATCACGATGAGAGAGACTGAAAGCAAGGATAACGAATAGAATATATCTTTTGTAAATACATTTCTTGTTCTACGTAATGTGGCGAAAGCGCAAAGAATATGAATACACGTTGAACAAATAAAATGAAAACAGTAAGAAGGTTATGTTTTTTCCCATGAGAATGTATCGTTATTTCGATCAATCATTGAAGCCGAGTCAAGGATTAATGTATCTTTATTTTGATCAATCGTTGAAGGAGAGTCAAGGATTAATCTTCTTCTATCCAAGTGGTAAGAAGCAGAGTCAAGTATTAATCAACAATCTGGATGTAAATTATATCAATATGAAATCAACTTTGAGAAGAAGGTAAAAAGAATTATACCATGCCAACCTCAATAAAGAGAATTAAATAAAGAGACACTATGAAAGCAAGGATAACAGATAGAATAAATATTTTGTAGATACAATCTATGGAAAATCATGGTTCTGGTCATTCACCTAACGTGGTAAATAAAGTGCAAAGGATATGATTATCATGCACCTAACATCATAAACAAAGTGCAAAGAACATGATTAGAAGTTCGACAAATAAAAATGGAAAGAATTTTGAGATGTTCTCTATTTGAGTCTTTAGATGGAATCATAAACACCATTTCTTGACTAAATGGTTCCTTAATACAACATTGCATCATGTAGAGAATGAAAAAGCAAACAATATATAGATGGGTTGAGTTACAATGACATAAAAAAAACGAATCATAAACACAATTTCTTGATTAAATGGTTCCTTATAAAACATTGCATCATGTAGAGAATGAAAAAGGAAACAATATGTAGATGGGTTGAGTTACAATGACATAAAAAAAATCAAGAACTATAGACAGCTCATATTTTCCTTGTTTAGAGGGTCCCTAAATGGGAAAATTCCAAACACAAACATACTCCACATCTCCATTGAGTAGTGCATATATCCACAATTCCAAGAGAATTGGATGGATTGGTAGTATATGGTTATTTATTTTCCACCTCATAACAATAGGGAGATATTTCCTTAGAAAAATGTATGCCAAGTTCTTGCTTGGGAAAATATATCAATTATTTTGACATGTGGAGTTCCAAGGTGTTGGTAATGGGATACCTCAAAACTATCTCAATGTCAGGCATCGTGATCCTGATTTTGAATGACCTCCACCTTGCAGGAAACTTCCTAAGCCAATTGTCCCCCATTAACATTATATGATAACACAAACATGGGAGGAATTCTTGATTTTAACCTAGGTGGTTGTCTAACATAGCACCATCATTGATCATATGGGCTACGCAGGGCTATCTCTCCCTGTTGGTGTACAACCATCACCTCCTCGTGACACAAGACCATCAGGTAGTGGGGGTGTATCGACACACCTGGAGACCACACTAAGCATCACACGTGCACATCATGTAGCCATGGCTACTATGGTCATGTACCATCAAATATTGAGTTCTCTAGATTAATTAGGAAGGTAAGTGTTAGGATATTTAGACATTTAGGAGTTAGTTAATATCAACTTGTTATAATATATTTGTTAGGAAAAGTGTGTTTCTTTAGTATGCATTAGTATTAATTTGTAAATATATAATCCAACAGTCATGATATGTTATATACATAGAGTGATTCAACAGTTTGTCTTCTCTTAGATCATAACTACCTTTGATCCATGGCTTAACACCTGATTGGTCCATCATATCTATTTAAAGATAATGGAGGGTCATTGGCTAGTTGATCAATTCTGAGAAGCTCATTTGTAACTTTCTTGCTTTTTCATAATAAAATACCTCAAGTAGCTATTTGGTTGGGGCCGTGGATATTTTCCCTTTAGAGGGTTGAAACCACATGAAAATATCGGTGTGTCCATCTGTGATGTGTTAGTGTGAGTGTCTACTCTAGGTTTTAGGTATTCTGGGAGTACCTTGTCTACCAAAACATGGTATCATAGTGTTTTTGAAGAGCCATTTTCGTTGATGATCTAGATCATGAACTGGCGTTGCCAAAGATTTGAAAGGATTTATGGTTGCAAACGTTTTTTGCATTTTTCGGCTGTGAATTTTGTTCCATTACATGGAGAGCATCATTTCAATTTTAAATAGTTTTTCATTTTATCAAAAATGTTTTCCATTTTCTATAGATACAACCATTTCATTAGATTTGAAGGTATAATGTGACAGTGAATCAGAAACATAGAGAAAACATAGACATTCCGAGAAAGCTAATGAGATCTATCCCCAAAAGTGTGGCATGGTTTTGTTTGGATTGTTTTTTTGTTTTGGTTGGTGGAGCGATTTGAAAAAGAAGAATCAAGCACAAACACAGAGAAAGAAGAGTAAAAAAACAAATTCTAATTGTTGATTTCTCGGTTGCTGATTTCTTCGATCTAATCGACAAAGAGAAGAGTCAACATTGTCGGATATTTAATCAACAATATGAATAAATATTTCAACTGAATTTAAATAAATGATATCAATATGAAATCTCCTTTGAGGAGAAGGTGGAAGGAATTATACCATGCCAACCTCGATAAAGAGAATAAAATAAAGAGACACTATGAAAGCAAGGCTAACAGATAGAATAAATATTTTGTAAATACAATCTACAGAAAGTCTCGGTTCTGGTCATGCAACTAACATGGTAAACAAAGTACAAAGAATATGATTACAAGTTCAACAAATAAAAAGGGAAAGAATTATGAGATATTTTATAATTTCAAGTAATTTTTTAATAATAAAATAAATAAATAATCACATTTTATAAAAAAAGAATATGATTACAATGCCAACCTCAATTAAAATCCTTATTTTCTAATGAACATGGAAGTAGGCTTCATCACAAGTCCTCGTTACCCTATCTTTTCTTCTGCCTCTTCTAAGGTCATGTCCCTATGCAAATATAACTCCATGTAGCTTTTCCAATATGTGAATGAACCTTGGTAGTGTTTGTTATGCTAGAAAGTTACAAAATTTGGTGTGCTAGAACATGAAAAACCCTCCTTGGACCATTTTTATTTGCACTAAGATATCTAATGTTATAGTTCCATCAAATTCCATTTTTAGTATTGCGCCAAAGCTTATTCGTGATACACCTCCTATAATTAGGCCAAGTATGTTAATCATGGGTTGGATAGTCAAAATTTTTCATTGTGTTAAGACCAACATGT
Organism: Pseudotsuga menziesii; assembly: GCA_001517045.1. Taxonomy (NCBI): domain Eukaryota; kingdom Viridiplantae; phylum Streptophyta; class Pinopsida; order Pinales; family Pinaceae; genus Pseudotsuga; species Pseudotsuga menziesii. The sequence goes on along the minus strand of LPNX011155106.1, from coordinate 91,007 downwards.
AACCAAAAGGGACATCATAGAATGTGCACTAACTAAAAAGGTGTAGCTGGTTATCAATAATCCCTTATAGAAAGTGGTGGTTACTCAACCAATAAAACAAACCCAAATACAAAGGAGTAGCCAAGGTGTTTTGGAACCACTTTCAATGAGACAACAATAATCATGATCATGTATTTTATAATATAACTTAACTGTAAAACACATGCATTTTACAATATCTTATAGGCTTCCCTTCTTTACCATGTATCAATGTGTTTAACTTAACATTTTTCCAGAAATCTACACGCATATAAATACCTTCTAGGTTAGAGTCACACGAGTTAGTTTGCAATAGAAATAACAATTATTCATATTTGATGAACATCTTAATGTGTAGGAATGCATGTTTATGCCCAATTTAACAAAATATTAGCATGGCAATTTTTTATGTTAATTCTCTAGTCTATTTGTTCGATTTTAAATTTTAAATTTTAAATACTCATGTCATTATCTGTAACACTTGCAGGACATTTTTCATTTCTAAGAGATGTTACTAAACCATGTATATGTTTCTAATGTTTTTCTTTTGTATTTATGATTGCATTGGTTAGCATGGATCACGATGCAAGATACTATGAGAGCTAGGAAGCCTGACAGAGATTGGGGTTGGGGGGGGGCATGGAGAGGTGGAGACCAACACAACCTCTCTCTATTCAAGTCTCTAGATGGAATCATAAACACCAGTTCTTGATTAAATGGTTCCCTATACAACATTGCATCATGTAGAGAATGAAAAAGTCAACAATATGTATACCGAGTTGAGTTACAATGACATAAAAAAAACTCAAGAACTCTAGAGAGCTCATATTTTCCTTGTTTAGAGAGTCCCAAGATGGGAAATTTCCAAGAACAAAATACCCCACATCTCCATTGAGTAGTGCATATATCCACAATTCTAAGGGAATTGGACGGATTTATAGTATATGGTTATTTATTCTCCATATTATACCAATAGAGAAATATTTCCTTAGAAAAATGTATGCCAAGTTCTTTCTTGGGAAAATATGTCCATTATTTTGACATGTTGAAGTTCCAAGATGTTGGTAATGGGATGCCTCAAAACTATCTCAATGTCAGGAATCAAGATGCATATTTCCAAGGACCTCGACCTCACAAGAAACTTCCTAGGCAAAATACCCCCCCCCTTAACATGATATGATAGCATACACATGGGAGGCATTCTTGAGTTTAACCTAGGTGGTTGAATAACATAGCACCATTGTTGATCATATCGGCTAGGTAGGGCCATATCTCCCTATTGGTGTACAACCATCACCTCCCCATGACACAATACCATCCGGTATTGGGGGTGTATCAACACACCTGGAGACCATCACTATATTAGAATTTGAATTCCATTTATATATTCAAGAAGATAGTTCTAATAATGTTTATAGTAAATGGAGAATGAAGATACAAACTGCACAAAACAAACCACATAGGAAACATATGAGTATTGCTCAGGAATTTACAGTATCATTCAAAATAATAATATCCAGTGTTACAATAGTTTACATAGGAAAAGAATTTGAATCTATCCATTAGATGTGACTATATATAACTGACCGTCTAACTCATGGTGTCTTAATCAATATCAGAGTCCAAAAAATCAACTCCTAGATGTCCAACCAACGCAATCAGTCAGTGATAGCTAGTTAACTCAGTGCAACTGATTCTGGTAGGTTGGAAAAGGCACCTACTCCACATGAGCCATGCATTAGCCATGCATAGCTAGAGCTAGCTAACTGATTGTGAACTAACTGAAAGTAATTGGGGGCTAACTAAGACTAACTAGTACTAACCCCAACTAACTAATGTAGGGTGGTGTCGGGACTCCCAGTGGATTATAAAATATAGGGATTGGTCTAGGAGGCGCCCAAACTGATGCATGCACATGGAGTAAGTGGAAGTTAACCTCTAGTAGTGTTCCACACAGTCTAGTGACTAGTACATGTGGCCCCATTAGGACAAGTGAATGTAATTATACCAGTGGACCCAAATAATTAATTAAGGTTCCTAAGTTATGATAAATTAATATAATAGACATTTGACCAAGGGAGGATTAATATTTCTAACACCCCCCCTGAATCCTAACCTAGATAATTGTGGGACCTGGTAATAAGACCATAGGTCACCCAAATACAATCTAAAAGATAGTAAAAGCTATTTCTTAATACAACTAAGGAAATAGGGGAAAACCTCATGGGAAACCCCCCCTCAAAATAAGCAGGAAATAACAAACTTTAAGCTATCTTTAGAAGAAAGAAGCTTCCTCCTTAGAAAAATAACTTGAGCAAAAACACTACTGCAAATTTGTAGCTCTATGCAACAGCATGGTCCATCAGTGGACCTATCAATGTACTTCTGAACTGATGACTCTGTTTGTCTCTTCTAGATGGTGAAGGTAGGGAATGATTAAGTTTCTGCTTCTGTGGGCCATGTAGCTGATCATTCGCCATCACCAAGTAGCACTGGCCTGAAACATTTCTGCACCATATTGTAGAGAGAGAATCTATGAGGGATAGTGCAACATGTTCATTCTAATACTGGGACCTTGTTCTTCTTCTATCTTCTAGATCTTCATCACCACTTCCAACTGCATCAAGAATATTTTGATCCCATTTGGGCTTAGGGTTCTGATTAGGAATGGGTACTGGATCTAGATCTAGAATCTCTTGAGATCTAGTCTCAATAATAGGATCATTCTGAATGTGATCTTCTTCATCTGAATCTGAAACATGTAGGACATCATCATCATAAAAAATAGGTGGAGAAATATTTATACTTTCTTGTGTTTTTGGAGGTGTATCATACAACTGATCTTCTTCAAACTGGACACTTCTTTCAATGAAGAATATTATGGTTGCAACCTCCATCATTTTGTAAGCTTTTGCATCTTCTACATATCCTAGTAGAATGCACTTGCTACTTTGGGATTGGAAGGCCTTCCTCTTGTCAAGTGGTATTTTGGCCCAAGATTTGGAACCAAAAACTCTCATATGAGAGACATTGGGCTTATACCCATGCAGTGCTTCAAATGGAGTGAACCCAACCACTGACTTGTGGGCTACCCTATTATGCAAATACGAAGCACAATTTATTGCTTTATCCCAAAGAGAAGGAGGTAGATGTTTGGCATGGAGAAGGCATGTTTCCATCTCTTTCAATGATATGTTCTTCCTCTCAACCACACCATTTTACTGTGGTGTGTATGGAACTGAGTGTTCCATTCGAATCCCCTATGATTCACAGAAACTCTAGAAATATCCTTTGATGTACTCTCCTCCTTTATAGGATCTTATTGACTTGATATTCTTATTGAAACTGTTCTCAACCATAGCCTTAAAAAATTTAAAAGTCTCAAAAAATTTTGATTTTTGTTTCATGAAGTAGCTCTAGCAGTACCTAGAACAATTATTAATAAAGGTGAGGAAGTACCTGTAACCATTAATGGAATTTCTGGGAATAGGTCATGCTACATTACTATGATTCAAACCAAGTATAGAGGTTGCTCTATGTTTCTTCCCTACATCATACTTATATTCTGGATGCTTACCTACAAATAAATCGACACATACTCCGTTGGAAGTTTGGATGGACGGAAAACCTTCAACCATTTTATCATTTTGGAGTTGCTGTAGATATTTGAAATTGAGATGGTCGAATCTCTCATGCCAAATATTGCTTTTGTTGTAGTAGGAGACAATAAATATGTAGGAGGAGAGACAAGTAAGAAATGTGAGAACTCATAATATTTGATAGAGTGATTTGCAATACCTTTCACTACAAGTTGTGCAGTGGATTTTTATGTAATCTCAATTGTTTCTGAATCGAATGTAACTCTCTTGGGAGAGCCTGTATGATTCATCTGATAAAAAGACAATAGGTTAGCAACAAGGGAGGGCACATACATGACATTTTTGAACTCACCATGCTTAACTTTGATTAAGCCCTTTACTTCTTCTGGAATTTGGGAATCATCTCCCATGTGAATGTTAGGCCCCTTTGATAGTGAGAGGGTGGAGAAGGAATTTTTGGAAGCAACCATGTGATTGGAAGATCCAAAATCAATTATGTATGTGGTTAACTGTGTAAGGATAGCTTTCAAATCCTAGCACCTTTCATCATCTTCTATCTATGGTTCTTCATCAGGCTTCTTTTCTCTTGGAGGAGAAACGTTGTTGGAGTAGGGTCCCACAGCTACAGGAGAAGCTGCCATTTTGGCAGATAGACAGTTTTGGAGAAGATATAAGAGATAAGGTAAATATATGACGCCGTAGAATGTTTCTAGCTGCAGATCAGAGCCAGAAACTGTGACTATCGGGGCAGAGAATTCAAAGAATATGACAGTACCTGAGCGACCGAGAAGAGAGTGCTCACCCACTGCATTCAAGGCAGCGGCGAAGACAGGAGGGCTCAGCTACCCTCATAAAGGAAAAAGGGGAAACGAGGCCAAGGTATTGAAGATGAAGGACAGAAAAGGAAGCGGCTCCCAGTACCCACGATCAACGTCAGGAAGCGTGGAAGACTGTAGAGAGCTGTGGTGTGACGGAAAGCGGCAGTTTGAGTACAGATAGACTGACTGTCACAGTTAGGGTTTTTGGGTTACTGTTGGGATAGGCCCACAGTGTTGTAATGGCGAGACCTTCGGGCCGCCTATAAAGGGATGTATTTTGTATTGTAAAAGGTTAGCTACTAGATAGTTAGTTAGTTAGCTCACAGTTATTTTGTATTGTAATAGAGTCGAGCTCTGGTTCTACTATTCAGTCCATAGTTATCTTACTGTAACCAGTAGCCAATTCCAGGAGTATATATGTAACAATCCGCAGGGATTGACAAAGAGAGAGAGAGAGAGAGAATATTGTAAGAAGGAAATATAGAGAAAGAGAAGAGATCTAGGAGAGAAGGGCTCCCGACAGTGAGTGTGGAGTTACCCAGAAGATCTCTGGCTGCACAAAAGGTTGTAGCAGAACTGTGTACTCTCTCAAGATATAATAAACACAGTTCTGTGGACGTAGCTTCTACCCTGGAAGTGAACCACGTAAAACTAGTGTGTTATGCGATTATTTCATGTGATTGTGTTTTACTTAGTTGATATCTGTTATTTCTAACATGAATGTTGTATCTCAGTTAGTAAATGTCTGTATGTCCTCATTCAATTACAACATTATTAAAGGTTAAAGGTGGATTTACATGTATCAAGCGTCTGCATATGAGTTTATCAGTACTTGTTTCACACAGTAATAAGTCATTTTGTTGAAGTGTTTCCAGTATACTTATTCGGCCAGTTAAGTATAGTTGAGGTAGAATGTGTTGAACTATGGAAGTTCAAGTCAGAGTGTTAAATATTGTGTTGAAAGTTAACTAAGTCATTCCACCCAGTGAGATATCCTTCGGACCGTGAGGGTCATAGTGGGCTGTACTATAGAAGATATCGCGTTGACAGTAGGCGATATCGCACCGTCAAAGGAGCTTCAGTGTGAGATATCGCCAAGCGTGGGATAAGCGTAAGGGAGAGTTGCGCATCGTCTGAGTCGCTGCGATGCGATAGGATTCCTTCCCCTGTCAAAACTTGTGGGTAAGAGAGAACCATGTGTCACAGAGAGATCTCGCTAGCTAAGAGAAACCGCGAGACCCTAGGATGCTACAGAACCTGGTTGAGGACACCTAAGTCTTCGGCCAACCCATAAGATCACTTCGGGTGAGACTTCAGACCATTTTGCGATCTGTTGACGAAAGGGCCAGTGAGCTAGGGCTATTGTTGGTATATGTATATTAGTAAACCCAGGTCTGCCCAGATAGCCAACAAATGGTTCCGTTGCTGGCTTTGAACACATTACATAGATAATGTTCTGTTGGCATCCTACTGGAGACTAACTCAACCAGTGGCTTGCGTCTAAGGAGAAAGAGTTTGCAAAACAAGAGAACAAGAGTCCTAGACTGAGTACAGAGGACTGGTTGCAAAAACATATCTTCACTGATATACATACGATATTTTTTGTGACCTATGGAAATGAGCTGTACGACTAGTTATCAAAGCTAACTGATCAAAATATATTCAGAAAGAAAAGAAACATCGTCTGGACACCAGAGCTGATTCACGCCGTGAAGAGCATAGAAAATCCCATTACACGAGCAGTCAACTTCTGGCTTGCGAGTGTGCTAGAAGGCTTTGTGACAGAGTTTGCAGTTGAACAGACAAAAAGCTTCAGCGAGGATGAGCAGTACTTCTTCAAAGGATATCATGGTAAGTACCTAAAATATTTAAACTTGTCCATTAAGATGTTATTATATGAAAAAGGAGTAATGGATATAGTTTCAGACCAGTAAGCTAAGAAAGTGTGATGTCACAAGAGTTTGAGAGTGATTTTGATGATATTGGATGTACACGTAGTGGCAAGAAATATAAAGTAGATTACAGCTCTTCCATACTTGAAAATAGTTCAGATAATACTAGATAGCAGATTCATAGTAATACAGAAAGAACAGAAGGGGGTATCCCTTACCACCTGTTGAGGCCTGGAAATTTGCAGGCGGCAATAGTTAGGGATTCTCCCCAATCAGCGTTCCCAACTAGCCCGCTGACTTTTTGGTATAGGGAATCCGTCCGGTTCGCAGTCCGGCTACCGTAGGTCAAGTAACGAACAAAGGCTTTACCAGTTGCGGCCCGGCCCACCGCGTTTTTTGTATTTTGACTTAAATGAATGATATGCACGTGCCTAACTAAATGAAGGGTGATCCAGATGCAAGGAGCGGTCACAAAGTGATGCGCAGGTTCTTACCTCTCGTCTTAAGCTCACAAGCAACCAAACCAGATACGAATAGAAATAAACTAACTACCTAAACTATCCCTAGGGAGCAAGGTTGTCGTCTTAACTGAGCAATACAATATCACATACGGTAAGAAAATCACAGATAGCTGATGCTCCTCTCACAGCACATGAAGAACTTATAAATATTCAAATGACCAGATAGCCAATCATTCTATAACAACATTTATTACTCTTAGTGCAAATGCATCCCAGCAAACACTGAAGAATAGTTAACAAGAACTTAGATTCAAAACATCAAATATCCTTACAGCGAATGAAATACAGCTGAAAACGAAATAGTTCCTCTTACAAGCCAACCATTACCAAATTTTCTAAGGGAAAAATCCCTTTTCCAGTCTTCATTCCCATTATTTAAACTACAACTGATGTCCTCTGGGTTCCCTCAGCGCATGACCTTTCAGCGCCCTTGACGATTCAGTTTCCCTTCTGGTCGTTGCGTTTTATTCAATCATTTCAATAGACGTTTTACCCTCTGACAGTAACTGCTGAAAACACCTCATTGGCGCCTCTGTCATCCGCTTGGCTTGTCCTTTCCCTCGCCGTAGGCCGCTCTCGCGATCCATGTGATTCTCCCTGCATACAATTTAAGTGCATTATCCATTCATACGAGACATTGGGCATCGAAAAACCTTGTAACTATGATGAAAGATCCACAAAGAAACTGGCCTGGCTCTCCGGGTGAAAACTCATGAAAAGAATCGGCGGTCGGGCGAGACTTAAGTCGGGCGGGCTGAGAATCCGGCATCGGATGGGTAAGGTTTCGGGGGGGGGGGCAACGGCGGAGGAGCACAAGAAGAGGGTGAACGGAAACACGGGCGTCATAGGCAATCGGGCGGTGGAGAGAAGTGGGTTGGAAGACGGAAAACTCTGCCACCCGCAACGTCGGACGGGAAACTTGCCACAAACATGTGACGGAGGCTAAACAAGGCAAAGTTCAGGATTCGGATGAAACTCATGTCGGCCACAGACTTCATCCTCTCGGCCGCAACGGAGGATAGGTAGGAACTCAGGACCACGCGATTTAGGCCGTCGAATCGGGCGTCGGATGAAACTTCAAACGGGGGGCGGTTTTCTCCGGGAGCCGTAACGTCAGGTAAGTTAGGACTAACACACTTCCGAAAGAGGCCCGATCCAAAGAGAAAAAACAACAGAGCTAGGATTAACTTGCAGTCCAAAACCGTCTTTTTCTTGTTCATGTAAAAAAAAAAAAAAATTCATACTCGACGGGTACTAGAAAAAACCACACAACTCAAGCTAAGTTGGACGAAGCAATCAAAAGGCAAGCAATCAACTTCAAACACAAATATAAGCTCCAAGACACCAAGCTTTCAACAGTCGATTCAAGCAAATAATGATAAGGAGGGGTCCCAGAGTTTAAGTGAAAAGTTTAAAATCAAGGAAAAGGTTGCGGCAGCAACAACTGGCGATTCCCTGGTGAACCTAGATCTCTGGGTGTTTTTTTTTTTTCTTTCTTGAAATGCAGACTATTCTACACAAATGTATCCAGTGAATTCTTCCAGCTATACAGGTTCCTCAATAACAGAAGCGTGTACCTTGATCATTGATATCAGTCCAACCTGGGCAATGAAAGTCAAGATTCTAGAGTCCGGATAACTCTGCTGAGGCCAAAATGTGAATTCATTATTAATTTTTTCTTTAGGTAGCTGGTAACATTGGACACCACAGGATTGTAGCAGGTGATGAACAGAAACGTTCATTTGTTCCTCATTCCCATCCCGCCTTAGCAAATTTTGTGCTTTTAGGTGGTGCCTCTTTTAATGAGAGTCTTCATGCATGCCTTTCTTACTGAATTTTTCATTCAGGATCCTCTATCCCATAGTGCCCTTTTGTGTGAGTGATGTGCTTAAGGTTTCAGCTCACGGACGGAGGGGATCATTGGCAAATTAGCACTTTATGATCTGGATTTAGCTTTGGAGCATGATGCTTTTATAGGAATTCTGACTCTTATCTGCCTTCTGGCCTTTATTTCCTAGCATGGGATCATTTAGATTTAACACCCTGTTCATCTTGCTCTTCTCCGTGGGTCCCCTGTCATTGCCCCCTTAGGTTACAAGTGTAAAGTGCGCGGAGCCTCAGCATAGTGTTCTAGACCTTCGAACCTGATTGACCTTACAGGAGATTAAACAGGACCTCAATGCACCCAAAGATTTCGAGGAACTATTTTGGTGGAAGAAATTCACAAGGAAAACCACAGTCTAACTATTCAACAAATTTTTACCATCTCCAGAAATGTAAAGTTCCCCATATAACCCCGAGTTAACCACCTTTATTAAAACAAAAACTCATTTAAAACAAATGCAAGCATGACTCAACACAGTTTATTTATGTACAAGTGAGAAAGCTCAAAACAACTTAAGAAAAATAAGGTTTGAGAACCAGGCCATTAACCGGCAGGTTCTCCTCCCATCCCTGCAAATCCTGTAACATAAAGGTAGCAGGGCCAAGTTTAGCGGTGATTTGAAATGGACCTACCCATAACTGTTGGAACTTAGTGTGCTTCCCTTTCTCATCATGGGGGTGATCCCATTTGAGGACCAGGTCTCCTACTTCCAAGTCCCTTTTCCTGGCTTTGTGCTTGTCAAACCATCTTTTCACTACCTCCTGTTGTTTTTGGAAACGTTCTCTAGCTTTGGACCTGGCCTCTTCTGCTTTCAGAAGATTGTATATTCTTACTTGGAGAACTTCATCGTCTGACCCCCTAGACTCTTGAGCTAGTATGGAAGACGGGAGAAGGATGTTGGGGGGAAGGATGGCTTCCTTTCCGTACACAAGGGTAAAGGGCGACACTCCCATGGAAGACTTAGGGGTAACTCTATTAGCCCACAGGGTATTGGGTAAGGCTGAGTGCCAAATTCGCTGGTTTTCTACGACTATCTTCTTCAGGATTCTAATGAGGTTTTTATTGGAGGATTCAGCCAGGCCATTTCCTTGTGGATAGTAGTTAGCAGAATAGTGTAACTTTATCCCTTTCTCATGGGCAAATGCAGTGATCTTAATGGACGAAAAATATTTAGCATTATCAAAAACTAATGAACTTGGAACCCCAAACCTGGTCATGATATGATCTTGTAGAAAATTGATGACTTTGTCTTCATTTATCTTGCGCAATGGGATAGCTTCGACCCAGCGGGTGAAATAATTAGTTTCCGTAAGAATATACTTGTGTAGCAGGGAGGAATTTGGCTTTATTTCTCCAATGACATCTATTCCCCATTGCTCGAAAGGCTCTGTGATCATTACAGGTTTTAGAGGTGCTGCTGCTCTAGGTTGTCTTCCACCGCATCTTTGGCAAGTATCACATTTCCTGACGTGCGCATGGGCATCTCTGAAGAACATTGGCCAATAGTAACCGGCCCTAAGGATTTTATGGGCTGTAGTGTCTCCTGAATAATGTCCACCGGCTGGTCCATCATGTAATTCAGACATTACTTTCTCAGCGTCTGCTTTTTCTAAACATCTTAGAAGGACCCCATCATAATTTCTTCTGAATAGTATGCCTTCTACGAGTTGGTAGGAAGCTGAATTTAGGCGCAAAGCTCTTCTCTGATTGGAACTCCAATGTTTAGGCAATACCCCTGACTGCAGGTAATGTACGAGGTCTCTATACCAAGATTCAGGAGCTGTGAATAAAGGACAAACATCCATTACATGCAATTCAGCTTCATTATCCCATGCTTGTTCTTCACTATTACTGCTTCCAGTCATTAGCTTGCATAGCCCCTGACCTTTCACTATAGTGGCTGGTTTGAATTCCAAATCGTATTCTTGAAGGGCTGTTACCCAGTTGCCCCTTCTTTCTCCCAATTCCTTTTGAATGAGAAGGGATCTTACCGCTAGGTAGGGGACTATTACCTTAGTTCGATTCTTCAGTATATAAGGTCTGAATTACTTGACTGCTTTAAATACTGCGTATGCATGTTTATCAATGGCTGGGTAGTTTAACTCAGCCCCTTGTAGCCCAGTGCTCATGAAAGAAATTGGGAATTCATCACCCCCATCTTCCTTTTGCGTAAGTACGGCTGCCAATGAATCATCGGACGCAAACGTGTACATAATAAAGTCTTTGTCAAAGTCTGGACTTTTAAGAGAGGGTGCATGTGAAACAACACTCTTGATTTTACCGAAAGCATTCTTTTCAGTCTCAGTCCATTTAAACTGTGCATTTTGCTTGACCATTTGCTGCAATGGTTTGACAGTCTGGGAAAAATCAGGCACGAATCTTCTCACGAAGTTTATTGTTCCCATGAAGGATTGCATTCCCTTCTTATTGTGAGGCATGGGAATTTGTTCAATGGCCGTAATCCTTTCTGGGTCTATAGAGATACCATCCTTTGAAACTACATGCCCCAGTAACTTGCCTTCTGTGACAGCGAACACACATTTTTTTGGATTTAGGGAAATGCCATACTTCCTACATCGTTCAAAGATTTGCTTTAGGTGAAACGCGTGCTCCCCTCTTTTCTTTGAAAAAATCATGATGTCATCAAGGTAGACCACCACACTTCGCCCAATCAGTCCACGAAAAGCTATATCCATAGCTCTCTGAAATGTTGCACCCGCATTAATCAGTCCAAAAGGCATTCTTCTATATGCGAACGTTCCCCATTTAGTTCTGAATGTCGTCTTCAATCTATCTTCCTCGGCTACCAACACTTGATTGTAGCCAGAGAAACCATCCAACAATGAAAACATTTCAGAGCCGGAAACCATTTGTAGCAATTGCTCCATGGGGGGTACCAGGTAGTTGTCTTTGTCTGAGGCGCGATTTAGATTTCTAAAATCTACGCACAGCCTAATCTCTCCCGATTTTTTCCTGATTGGTACCAAATTCGACACCCACTCTGAGTGTCTGACTTTAAAAATAATCCTAGCATCTAGCAATTTCTTTACCTCGCTTTGAATCAATGGCTCCAACTTGGGGTGCATCTTCCTCAGTGGCTGCTGATATGGATTGACACCTTCTTTTATCGGAATGATATGTTTGATGATATTAGTGTCATAAGTTTTTAAGTCTGCATACGTCCATGCAAAGACATCCTTGTACTGTTTAAACAAACTGAGGAACTTGTCTCTTTCTGCTGGTGAACAGCATTTGCCGAGGTTCACGAACTTGGGCTCTGTTTCAGTCCCTAAGTTTATTAACTCGAACTGTAAAGTCGAGCTGTGTGTCTTCACGTTAGCTGGTCTCCTAAATTTCTCATTCAAGTCAAACATTTTCTCCAGCGTCCTGACTCCTCTGGGAATGAAATTGTTATATTTCATTTCATCCTGATGTTCCTCATCATCAATGATAGCTCCTTTAAAAGTCTCATCATTTGTCAAGCATTCGATTATCTGCTGATCATCGTCAAATACTCGCAGGTTGGTGATCATGTCCAGCACGGAAGGCCTGAAAAGTAGTTCAACAGAGCGTTTATTATTAGTGGGAACCAGCCTGGCAGCTGATGTGGCTAAAAGATCAGCAACTGCATTTTTTATTCTTGGAATTGAAACAATATTAAACGCATGAAAACATTTAAGCAGTTCCCATACCTCGTTTTGGTAAGCTTTCAAATGAGGGGAAACACAGTGTATTTGATTTTTTACCAGTTTCACAACTATTTCTGAGTCCCCAAAAACTTTTAAATTACTAACCTTCAGCTCAATTGCTTTTTTGAGTCCCTGCAGCAGTGCTTCATATTCGGCTGTATTGTTAGTACATTCAAATTCTAATCTACAGGACAAGAAGTATTTATTTTTTTGTGGATCAACAAGGACGCAGCCGGCCCCTGATCCTTCTAATGTTTTCGAGCCGTCAAAATATAAAATCCAACAAACATTTTCTACTGAAAATGAATCTTCTCCTACAACTAAATCTACTATCTTACAATCAAGCTCATCAGCTTGAAAAAAACGAAGGAGGTCAGGCTGGGTGTTGGATGTGCTGCTAGCCTCTTCCGCTTGATAATTCCCTGGTTCTAGCTCAAGAAAGTAGTTTCCCAATACGGATTCAACTGGCACATTCTTCCCATCCAATTGAGTGACATTGTACTTCATATGAGGTTCTCTCAAAACCTTGATCTGATTAGGACTCCCCTTGTACGGTAACCAAAGATGTGACCAATCTGTAGCGAAATACCCATTTAATTTGGCCGACCAATCTCTGCTCAAGACCAAGCCGTAAGCATCTGGTATATCAGCCACTACAATGTTGATGACTTGGCATACCCTATCATCGGATGCCAGGCGTATTAGCACGTCCTCCATTTCTCCAACTACCTTGACGTTCGTCCTATCCAACTGCACCACTTTCCACGTGGTCGGCTTGGGCTGCCCATTTATTTTCTTACATACCGATATGGGCATGACATTAATCGACGCTCCCGAGTCCGCTAGACAATTGTGCACGTTATGATTAAAAATTTCAAACGTCAAGAGGAAAGGTGGATGTTTGGTCTTGGACTTACCTCCAATACTAGCTTCCCCGATTTCTTCTTCCTCCTGAGGCTGATTGTCTATGGGCAACTTTTCTTCTGATGTTTCCAATGCTTTCAACAATTTTTCTTTCTGCTGAGGCACTTTGCACATTTCAAACAGCGGGACGTTTGCCTTTATCTTCTTCAAGTCTTCAACAATATCATATTCGATTAGTTGTTTAATGGACTGAGATTTATCATCGTTCGCATTTTCCTCATTTGGCCTGGGAGGCATTCTGTTTTGCTTCAGATTCTGGCTGGTAATGGCAAATTCCGGAATCTGATCAGCCAATGATTTGTCTTGGAATTTCTTTTTTATGTTTCTTTGCAACCTTCGAATCTTTGGGAGCAAAAGACTATCATCACTAACCGCCCCTTTGCTCCTAGTTGTTACGTTAGCCTCCCTAATATCTTTGCATCCCGGTGCATTTTCTTCCTCTGCGTCGAGTACGGAGATAGAACCCCATAATGCCATAGTCTCTTCCTCCTGATCTTTTGTAGAAGTGGATGCAGCATTTTCTTTTCTTTCATCATTATCTTCCTCTGTCAAACTCGAATCCAACATCTGATTCATGACCAACGTCATAGAATTTATCCATTGTGGACAGTTCTTTTTGGAATGAGGCTGTTGATGAAAAGTACAAAAATTTTCCATCCCTATTTCTGTGAGATTCATGGATGCGGTTTTCTGAGGGGGGGGTTGAGGCTGATTGCTATCCTCCCTTTTCTTATAATATGGCCTGAAAATTTTTTGTGTTTCTTTTTCCTTCTCCAAGTCTATCACCTTATTGGACAGCTTTTGCAGCATTTTAGCCATACTATCATAATCTGGCGTCTTTTCTTCTTTAGGCTTGGTGAACAGTAAAATTTTTCTTCCCGTACCTCTCTCTCCTGACTGCTCTGGATAGTCCTCCACACTTTCTCTCTCTGCCTCCACCACTTCTGCCTCTTCATAGGTCTCTGTCAATCTAGGCTTGGCTCTGCCTTTTGAAAACATGGCTAAATCAGGACCCAAGGCTGAGGTATAGTATTCGATCAGCACTTTATCTGAAGGCTTATCTGTCTCAGAGAAATTTCTTAGATATGCTGCAAACCTTTGTGTGAAGCTGTGCACCTTTTCTTTTTTCTCTTTCTTCAATGCACACAGTCCTTTCATGAGGGCAGCGTGAGTCTTTTGGATGGCATACTTACTTCTGAACATTCTCTCGAAAGTATTCCAGTCTGGGATCGAGTTGGCGGGAAACCCAAAATACCATGAAGCTGCAGCTCCTTTGAGGGTATGAGGAAAGAGCCTACACACCACATCTTCGTGTTCCCCAGCCCTCAAACCTTCTACCACCAAGTAGAAACTCTGTAGATGATCATCCACCAAGATTTTATCATTTGGGTCGAACTTGGGCAGTAGCTTCTCAAAGGCCTGGGGTAGGTCGTGCAAAGGTGGAGTAAAATTTAAGGGGGATCTGGCTTTCCATGCGGGCGGTGGAGGATTTGGTGGGGGTTGATTGGCGTTAACACTGGCCATGAGTCGGGGTGGAGAATGCGGAGGTGAAACGACTGGGGTGTGAACAGGAGAACTGTGAGGAGTGTCTGGGCCTACTTGGTTCAAAGGCAATTCAATCTCTTGTAAGGCAGTCTCCACAAGCTCTTGCTAGTCTCCAACCAACACCGAATCTTCTATAATAGGACGGTCATTCTTCTTGTACTCTCTTTTAGGAAACTCGGGGATAATTGGAAATCCTCCGATCTTCTTTACATAAGCACGGGTATGTCTTCTTAGATCATTTACAATTTCGTTGCGAACAGGATATAGATGTTCTTTATTTTCCTCTTCTGGAATTGGATTTCGTGGTCCACTACTTTCAGAACTATAACCAGCGGAATAATCTTCGTAAAACGGGTTTCCTCGGCCAGCCATGCACTGGCGGCCCTCCTTCTAGCGCCAAAAACTGTTGAGTCCTGGAAATTCGCAGGCAGCAACAGTTAGGGATTCTCCCCAATCAGCGTTCCCAACTAGCCCGCTGACTATTTGGTATAGGGAATCCGTCCGGTTTGCGGTCCGGCTACCGTAGGTCAAGTAACGAACAAAGGCTTTACCAGTTGCGGCCCGGCCCACCGAGTTTTTTGTATTTTGACTTAAATGAATGATATGCACGTGCCTAACTAAATGCAGGGTGATCCAGATGCAAGGAGCGGTCACAAAGTGATGCGCAGGTTCTTACCTCTCGTCTTAAGCTCACAAGCAACCAAACCAGATACGAGTAGAAATAAACTAACTACCTAAACTATCCCTAGGGAGCAAGGTTGTCGTCTTAACTGAGCAATACAATATCACATACGGTAAGAAAATCACAGATAGATGATGCTCCTCTCACAGCACATGAAGAACTTATAAATATTCAAATGACCAGATAGCCAATCATTCTATAACAACATTTATTGCTCTTAGTGCAAATGCATCCCAGCAAACACTGAAGAATAGTTAACAAGAACTTAGATTCAAAACATCAAATATCCTTACAGCGAATGAAATACAGCTGAAAACGAAATAGTTCCTCTTCAACATTATTCATTGAATTGCATTGGTACATTTCACTTCTTTACTCTTTCCAGCAGACGAAATTGCAGTTCGCTTAGCAAAACGAAATAGTTCCTCTTACAAGCCAACCATTACCAAATTTTCTAAGGGAAAAATCCCTTTTCCAGTCTTCATTCCCATTATTTAAACTACAACTGATGTCCTCTGGGTTCCCTCAGCGCGTGACCTTTCAGCGCCCTTGACGATTCAGTTTCCCTTCTGGTCGTTGCGTTTTCTTCAATCATTTCAATAGACGTTTTACCCTCTGACAGTAACTGCTGAAAACACCTCATCGGCGCCTCTGTCATCCGCTTATCTTGTCCTTTCCCTCGCCGTAGGCCGCTCTCGCGATCCATGTGATTCTCCCTGCATACAATTTAAGTGCATTATCCATTCATACGAGACATTGGGCATCGAAAAACCTTGTAACTATGATGAAAGATCCACAAAGAAACTGGTCTGGCTCTCCGGGTGAAAACTCACGAAAAGAATCGGCGGTCGGGCGAGACTTAAGTCGGGGGGGCTGAGAATCCGGCATCGGATGGGTAAGGTTTCGGGGGGGGGGGGGGGGGGGGGAGGGGGGGGGGGGGGGGGGGGGACACAACGGCGGAGGAGCACAAGAAGAGGGTGAACGAAAACATGGGCGTCGTAGGCAATCGGGCAGCGGAGAGAAGTGGGTCGGAAGACGGAAAACTCTGCCACCCGCAACGTCGGACGGGAAACTTGCCACAAACATGCGACGGAGGCTAAACAAGGCAAAGTTCGGGAGTCAGATGAAACTCACGTCGGCCACTGACTTCATCCTCCCGGCCGCAACGACGGATAGGTAGGAACTCAGGACCACGCGATTTAGGTCGTCGAATCGGGCGTCGGATGAAACTTCAAACGGGGGGCGGTTTTCTCTAGGAGCCGCAACGTCGGGTAAGTTAGGACTAACACACTTCCAAAAGAGGCCTGATCCAAAGAGAAAAAACAACAGTGCTAGGATTAACTTGTAGTCCAAAACCGTCTTTTTCTTGTTCATGCAAAAAAAATAAAAATTTTCATACTCGACGGGTACCAGAAAAAACCACACGACTCAAGCTAAGTTGGACGAAGCAATCAAAAGGCGAGCAATCAACTTCAAACGCAAAGATAAGCTCCAAGACGCCAAGCTTTCAACAGTCAATTCAAGCAAATAATGATAAGGAGGGGTCCCAGAGTTTAAGTGAAAAGTTTAAAATCGGGGAAAAGGTTGCGGCAGCAACACCACCCTTATAACCCACAGAAAACAACCGGGACTCAGAACAATCCCGTAGGAACTGCATCTAGTAGTTCACCCACAGCACATACTACCACTACATCACCTATATCTACACCGCCAAGTGGTAGTAACATAGAAAATTAGCATCCACCATGTAGAAATAGAATGGGGGATGACATGAAGTTACCAACCTTTAAGGGTACAGGGGCAGAAGACCCAGAGCAGCACTGGTTTCTATGTGAAGCCATGTGGACCATTAAAGGAATCCACGATGATAATATTAAACTTGTACAGTTGGTCACCACACTTAGGGAACGAGCCTTAATATGGTATATGAAGTATACCTCAGCGATACCCAGAACACTTATACAGGTCCGGACTGCCATGATTAAAGAATTTAAGAAGCCCAAGTCCGAATTGCAGTCTATCACAGAGCTCAAAGACATTAAACAGTTACCTACAGAGTCAGTATGGGACTTTGATTGGAAATTCAAAGCTCTCATAGACAAAGTTAGCTTTGAGTTTGCGCCGGAGCAGCATAAGGAATGGTTCATCACAGCACTGCTCCCGCATATTAGACATCCACTGATGCAACAGAGACTCTGTATGCAGGATGAAGCATTGGAGATGGCAATGAAACTAGAGGCATCACCTCTAGCTGAGACCAGTACAGGTATGACAAACCTACAAAACCAGTTAGCAAATCTCACGTTACAGATGCATGAGATATGGTGTATCAAGTGTAAAGCACAAGGCCATACTAAAGATAACTGTCCAGTATTTGTTGAATACTTAGCAAGTGGGGCTCCTAACCCCTTAGCACAAACTCAAGGGCCATGGTGTGAACTATGCAGAACAAGAGGACATCTACCTCAGCAATGCCCTTTATTTCAGAAGTATGTACGGACACCTAAGAACTTATACTGTACCTTCTGTAAGTCAGTGGGACATGATGACCATACATGTAAAGCCTATGATCTCATGCTCGATAGAAAACATGACTTGTACAAAGTCCAATTAGAGACACCGGGTCTAGCAGTAGGACCACAACATGAACCGGCTCCTATAGGCTGAGGAGGATTCAGAGGACGAGGCCGTGGAGGAGGCTTTGGCCGTGGAGGAGGCTTTGGCCGTGGAGGAGGCTTTGGCCATGGCTGTGGACCGGTTACTTGTTACAACTATGGAGTTGTAGAAAATTATGCTAGGGACTGTCAGAGCCCTAATACGACATGTAATTATTGCAAATCTTACGATCACGCTATAGAAGAATTTCCTACCTTGATAGCCAAGATCAGGGAACCTAAGCCAGCAGTACATCAGGACATTCAGCTTATCATTGCGGAGCAGAAAGAGCCAGAACCAAGAGTCAACATTGTGACTCGCAACAGTGCTTCCACTAGTGGGACACCGTAGGATAGTGAAAAGAACACAGGACCGGAGTGGTTGCGCAAAGCTACTAATAAATCAACACCACTCGACCTGCAGAAGAATAAAGAAACATTTCAGGAAGCTAAAACTTTCTTTAATGAACCTATACAATCAGGACCCCAGGTACAGTCGTCTAGGGGCATACCGTAGCAAACACCTTGTGGCCTTAGTCCTGTGGAGACATCGCAGGCTACCATATCAAGAAGATACGATGAGGATGAGTCGACATGAAGTGTACAATCCTTCCTGCGGAGTTGCTTGAAACTCGTAACAAATGAGAAAGCTATCAGAGAGATTCAGTGCATCATAGATCAGTATCTGCCATCTTCTTCCGTGAGCAGTGCGCAGCGTGCTGTTCATAATATTATGGGCCATACAAGAATAGGGAGAGAGATGTGACTCACAGCACAAGTTGGAGAATTTGAAATGGATGAGGTAATCCTAGACTTAGGATCAGAGGTAAATGTTCTGACTAAGCAGACATGGGAACAGATGGGTAGCCCCAAGTTAACCAGATCGCATATCCATCTGCGACTAGCCAATCAAAAGAGGGTATCACCACTAGGTCGATTACCACAAGTGCCAGTTGACATTGACGGAGTTCATAGTTTTATAGACTTTGAAGTTATAGAAATCATTGGCGATAGTAGACCATATCTAGCTCTACTAGTTATTGATTGGGCAATTGATAACATGGCTATTATCGATTTAAAGAAAAGACAAATGACCTTTGAGGATACATAGATCCGGGTCATCGCACCGTTGGATCCTTTCCAGGGTCCTAGATATATTGAACCTATCCATGCAGAGGATGAGGCACATAATATGGAGAGCCTCTATCAGATGACCACCAATCAGAGCGACTACATCAACCCAACTACAGAAGGAAATATCAGTTGGTGATGCGACAACTCATGCACATCAGATTCAGATGTTGGTCTAGAGAACTGGTAGAACAGACTTTATGAAGTCTCAACTCACAGATGTGCATATTTGACTAAGTCACTGCGATGGATCGGAGCAGAGATTAAGGATATTCCATCATTTGATGGCTTAGCGGATGTCAATGAATTTTTATACCAGTTTGAACAAGAAATTCCTCAAGAGCAGAGGATGTCAGTGATTGACCTTGCAGTAAGAGCCACACCTGCAAGATGGTGGCATGCACACAAGCAACATATCGCATCATGGGACGACTTCAAGAGATTGACAGCGATCAGGTTTTCCAATAACAAAGAGTGTCTACAGAAGAAATATACAGGAGAAAGTGACCCCAGGTCACACATTCAGAGTTGTGAACAGAATTGGTCAAACATTCCTGAGGATGAATGGGTTCACCGATTCATTCACACTTTAGATCAAATTCCAAAGAATTGGTACACTGAGACAGAGTTGCGCAGAGGAACAACTACATGGCCACTTATGATAGACAACTTTGAACTCACTTTCGCTTTTGAATCTAAGTACCCAAGCATTAATCGGGCTTTAGACGTTATAAAGATTAAGATATTTGAGGACTCTACCCTATCAGTGTCAGCTCAACCTGATTGGGCTGTTCAATTGGACCAGGCGCTAGAGTGCTATAACTTTGCATCAGAACCAGACGAGGAGGATGAGGATCCTCGCAACATCAACATCCCAGAGTCAGAAGGGACTCGCGATGTTGATGGACCAAAGCTAGAGACTCCAGCCATCACCGAGCCTATCAAGATTAAGAAGATCAACATTGGCATAGACACAGAACCAAAGCTTTCATCCATTGGAGACTATTGGAATGATGAAACGGTATGACACATTGCAGATCTGTTACATGACTACTAGGACTTATTCCCCACTAAATTCACAGAAATGAAGGGAATAGTTGGAGACTTGGGAGTAATGAGGATACCATTGAAAGAGGATACTAGACCAGTTAAGCATCATCCATATAGATTAAATCCTCGGCATAAAGAAAAAGTTAAGGATGAAATCGATAAGATGGTAGCAGCAGGAATCATTGAGCCAGTGGAAGAAAGCGAATGGGTTAGTCCCATGGTCGTACAAGAGAAGAAAACCAAAGGAGAAATCAGAATCTGTGTCGATTTGCGCAAACTCAATGATGCATCACTTCATGACCCATTTTTGACACCTTTTACTGATGAAGTTCTAGACAATGTGGGAGGATAGGAGGTCTACTCCTTCACCGATGGATTTTCAGGCTATCACCAGATCAGAATCCATCTAGAAGATCGATCTAAGACCACTTTTGCGATAGAATGGGGCTCATTCCAGTATACGGTAATTCCCTTTGGTCTTAAAAATGCACCAGCTATCTTTTCTAGAGTAGTAGTTGTTGTATTTAAAGAGTACATCCATAAATTCCTAGAGGTTTATTTTGATGATTGGACTGTATTTGGATTAATCGACAAGCACATAGGAGACTTAAGACTGATGTTAGAGAAATGTAGGCAATACCAGATTTCTTTGAACTTGAAAAAATGCATATTCTGTGTGCCATTTGGTATTTTGTTGGGCCACATCGTATGTAGACAAGGCTTGATGGTAGATCCTGCAAAGATTGCCATCATTGTAAATATTCCAGCACCCAACTCAGTCAAGAAGTTGAGGACAGTGCTCGGTCATACCAGGTACTATAGAAAATTTATCAAAGTTTATGCAAAGATCACAACACCTATGGAAAAGCTGTTAAAGAAAGATGTAAAATTCCTATGGAATGAGGAATGCGAGAAAAGTCTAGACACCCTTAAAGAGAAGATGGTTACAGCACCCATCTTAGTATTCCCAGACTGGACCAAGCCATTTCATGTACATGTGGTTGCATCTGGCATTGCACTGGGGATCGTCTTAACCCAGCCAGGAGAAGGAGGTATTGATCACCCTATCGCATACTCAAGCAGAAAACTATCCACCGCAGAAAAGAACTACACCACTACGGAAAGAGAAGGATTAGCCATGGTGTATGCTCTATAGAAATTCAAGCACTACCTGCTAGGTGCCTCATTCAAGATGTTCACTGACCACTCCGCTTTGAAGTACTTGGTCAATAAGCCAGTGTTAGGGGGACGAATCTGTAGATGGTTACTCCTATTTCAGGAGTATGATTTTGAAATTATTGTTAAACCAGGGAGATTAAATGCCGGACCAGACCATCTGTTGCGGATAGACTCAGGAGAAGAGCCAAGTAACCTAGAGGACAACTTGCCCGATGCGCAGTTTTTTTCTATTCAGATCGCAGACGAGTACTATGTTGATATTATTCACTTTCTCACTACAGGATGGGCACCTGTTGAGTTTACCAAGTAGCAAAATAAACAGCTAGGTATCAAAGCAACAGACTTCACTTTGATCGCAGGACAATTATATAAGTTAGGTCCAGACGAAGTCCCACATAAATGCGTCATGCCGCACGAGAAAGAGGCCATTATCAGAGAAGCAAATTCCAGTACCGTAGGAGGTCATTTCACAGGAAAGCCGACTGCGCAGAAAATCCTGACCGTAGGATTATGGTGACCTACTTTGCATAAGGATACGAAGGAATTTTGCAGATGCTGCGATATCTGCCAAAGGGTAGGAAAAACTTCGCGGAGAGATGAAATGCCGCTGCAACCACAGATTACGCTGCGCGCATTTGACAAGTGGGCTATTGATTTTGTGGGTCCTATTAACCAACCAGGAAAACGAACTGGTGCGAGATACATCATCACAGGAACATAATACCTCACCAGATGGGTGGAGGCTAAACCAGTAAGGAATTGTGATGCTGCTACAGCTGCACAGTTCCTCTTTCAGAACATCATCAGTAGATTTGGATGTCCAGTAATTTTGATGAGTGATCAAGGCACCCATTTCTTGAACCACACTATTGAGGCCTTGACAGAGGAATTCCAGATACAGCACCATAAGAGCACTCCCTACCACCTAGAATCTAATGGTACAGTGGAGGCCTTTAACAAGATCCTAGAATATGCTCTTACTAAGATCTGCAACAGCCAAAGAAATGATTGGGACCTCAGGGTTAATGCTGTGTTATGTGCTTATAGAATGACATGCAAGAAACTCACGGGACATACACCTTTCATCTTAGTGTATGGAAAAGAGGTTGTTATGCCTATGGAATATATTATTCCCAGTCTAAGAATTGCTCAGATCACCAGGATGACAGACATAGATACGACGAATGGAAGGCTAGCGCAGCTGCTTTCCTTAGAGGAATACAGGTCCATCGTAGGATTCCATTAGAAAGTACAGAAGGCATGAGAGAAATATTGGCATGACAGGCATGTAAAGAACAAGATTTTTCAGATAGGAGACCTAGTCCTCCTCTACGACAGTAAGTTTGTGAAGTTTCCAGGAAAATTCAAGATGCATTGGTTGGGGACATACCAGATTCAGTAAGTTACAGATGGAGGTGCCATTCAGCTCGGCAAACTGAACGGGGAGTTGCTTCCCACTTTCATTAATGGCAGTAGGCTTAAGCTTTACAGTGCTAGCCACTCCATATCCCAACCTTAACTCAGACAGATATGAGAGTGTAGATGTCCAGTGTAGTTGAAAGGAGGCATCACACCAGTAGTTAGTCTACATCGGCAGGTAAAAAGCATTCGCATAAGGAGAGTTTTTGTGTTAAAAAAAAAAAAAAACTGTTAAGATTGTTTTGCACAGGTGATGCGATGTGTCATCGCATAAACGCGATGTTTCCCTGTGCCACGTACCCAGTTTTGAAAAAGGACAGAGGGCCAGTCATTTTTCCTTCTGACAGGAAGTTAATGAAGAAATGACTGGTATACCTTACTGTAGATTTGACAACAGCATCATAAATTTTCCAGATTTAGTAAATCTTCGACAAGACCGACGCCTGCACACAGGTTTCGAGGGAAATTTGATCAGATTTCAGCATTTAAAAAGGATTGGGATGAAGGGTGTGGTGCCATTAATACCACTGACGAGTTCAGCCTAGATGACCGTTGCGTCTGGGATTATAACCTTTAGCATAAAAGAAGAGATCATTCATTCAGGACAGTTACTTTTGCAAGAAATGAGAGCTATAGAGTAAGTTGTTAAGTTTTCCCTGTGCAGAGCTGATTTCGTTACAGAGTGCTATGATTTTCCTACTTCGCAACCATTGCCAATCCAGAGTGTTGCACCAAGTGGGTTCTATCCGAGGAGGAACCCTTAGAAGACATTTTGAGACGATTCGAGCATGGAGGCCTTGTGTCTGTTATGACGACACCACCCAAGGGTATGGAACCAAGTTCATCACAGGTCAGACAACCACCAAGGATGAAGAGTCAAACACAGGATGTAGAAGATGTCATCAAATTCTTAGCTGCAGAGAAGCGGAAAGATGAGCCGATCACTGAAGATAAGAAAACAGAGCAGAAGAATGATGAGAAGAAACCTCCAGCCAGGAAGAAAGTAAAAATGAGAAAAAGAAGGCAACGGGAGAAGGGAGATGACCTATCTCATCAGCTACGAGAAGAACAAGAGGTTCCAAAGGTCAAGAATAAAAATATGCAGAACCCAAGCAGCGTGAATACCTGTGGCGAGTTGCCAAGAAGAAAAATGAAAGGGAAAACAAACCGAACAAGTAGAACTTCAAGATGTGTAGAAGGAGCAAGTCGACACAAGTCAACTTGAATGAAGACCGACTTAGTCGATCAGCTGACTAAGTCGATGGGCCAACTTAGTCGATCAGCCGACTAAGTCGGTCAGCCGACTAAACTAGATGATTAAGTCGGATAGCTAAAAGTCGTGTCGGTTCACCGAACCGACAGGTAGTTATTTTGTAACTATTTGTAAATTGTATATATTAGGCTGTTGAGCCAAAAGAGAACTCAGTTTAGTTCGCTGCCTTGTATGAACTCATTGCAATAATATAATCTGTTTCCTATATGGTCTTGTCTCTTGTCTCTGATTTATAGATATATATGTTTTATTATGTATTATTGGTAACCTTATGTGATCTGTGAGATTACAACACTGGTTCCGTTGCCGGTAGTACATGTCTGAAATATATGCTCCCATATGATACCAGAGCAAGAGATTAAGGATTGGTGGGACCGTAAAATTGCAAACTACTTGCAAAATTACGCAAGAAGGAACAGATTGATAGTCGCTGAAGATAAAGCAAGATTTTTCACAGAGACGCATGAAAAATTTGTCGAATCAGTGCCACAAATCTTGAAGCAACTTCTGGATGAGAAAGTCGGACGAAACTAAAGAATAGCAGTTGCTAGAAAAACTGATACGAGGAGGATGGACAAATTTGTTGGAGTGGTTTGAGAAAATCACCGATGACTTCTGTGAGGAGCAAGCAGTCGAAGACAAAACTTCTGTAGAAACTGTCAAAGAATTTTTTTACGCAGACTTCACTGAACAATTTTTGTGTTCCCTATCGACCTTGCTGTTCAAATTCTTGATAGAGAACGGAGCAGGCCACATCGTTGAACCTCATCCACCACTGTGCGAACCACCATCAAATACCAACTGGGTAGAAAAGCGGAGGAAGTGGGAGAAATTCATTGCAGAAAGAGAGTGGGAATACTTTCTGAGCAAGTAAATCGAACTATCCAGGCTTTCGAAAAGCGTCAGGTAGGCTATGGGGGGTGTTATAGTGGATTTCACCACTCTAGGTGAATCACACTTTGTATGGCCTTCCCCTATCCCGTTTCAGACTCTTTAGACCCCATGGACCATATTTTATCCTTTGATGCTACCTTGATCATCCCTAAAAACTATATAAAAGATGATATACATGGATTTTTCCCTGATAACCGCGTACATACGTGGGTTTGACTCCTATAACCGCGTACAACGGGATGTGTGCATAAGTCCAAATCCTTTTGGAGTTTTCCTTAACTTGGATCCGACTCATTTGACTCCTGGCCTTCCATATGCCTTGAGATCACTCGGATTCGACCCTTCATTATCCCTTGTGAAGCTATATAAGGAACCTCTTGGTACATTGAAGGCATATAGAGAGATTGAAGCAACGAAACTATAGTCCATTGTTGCCAGAACTATACTTGAGTCTGCATCCCTTTGTCCCTTTAGAGCACTGTTGTGTTCTTCCCAAGCTTGCCTTTGCTAGTGAGCTTGCTATCGAGAGATGGAGGATTGAGGTGGTGGAGGCCCAAGTGGGGGATTCAGTTTCTCCGATTCGCAGACATGCCGTCAGAGGTTGTATCTATCTTGTAATCTTTGATTTATATTAATAAGAACTATCTTTCCTTTTCCAATGATGTGTATTTGATTGAATATTGTATCCATTGGAATATGTCAAATGCTTTTACATTATTGATTATATATGCTAGAATAGATCTAACACCATGATATATAGTATGCTTGTATTGTTTACTTGTTGTTGAGGAAGTATTATATCAATTCAAGATGAAGATTGGAAAGCTCAACAGGGATCTACTTCAACCATCCGGAATAAGGTACAAGGTCTGATCCTTTAGTGTTAGACATTTTATTTCTATTGCATATTGGGAAAGATTGAATTCTGGAGTCAAGTCTGTCTGTTGTGGTACCCCAAGCCATAGGAATTTCTCTCTGTAACAGAATTGGCGACTCCGTTAGGGATGTCCCTTGTTTTTATTTGGGGTTTACGGGCACAATGGGCTTGATATTATTGACTTTCTCTTTGTTTCTGGGTTGCATTTTATAGTATGTTCATCCATTGACACTCCCCTTTATTTGTTTGACCTATGGCCTGCGTTTTACCACTGCCTTCCTTGTATATAAAGGTTTTTGGCCAAAAGTCACGCACATACGCGAATTTTTGGCCAAAATTCGCGTATACATGCAGGTTTTTGGCCAAAATCTGCGTATACACTCAGGTTTTTGGCCAAAAGTCACGTACATACGTAGTTGTTCTTTATACAGTTGCGTACATCCTCCGTTTTGGTGAGTTTGATGTTGTGGGAAGTTGCTGGGTGGGTTGTGAGTGTGGTTGGGTCTTCCTTGGGTCTGAGGTTGTTTGTTGGATGCTTCTTTTGTGACCAGAGACTGCTTTTTCATTGATTTTTCTTTTAAAGTAGTTTTAGTCATTTTTCCTTTTTGTTTTTCCATTAGTGCATTACTCTTTTTGTCTTGGTGTCTTGCTGGGCTTGTCCTTTATACTTGCTGCAGAGACTAAGAGTTTTAGATGACTTTTATTGCATTTTTCATTCTTTTATATTGAAAAATACAAAGTAGTTGCTCTCTTAGTTGCATCTTAGATATGGATTTGAGGAGGTACTTGCATTGGATTGCTTGGATGAGAGTTGTGTTTATGCTTTCATATAGGAAGGATTGCATTGGCATTCGGAAAGGAATATATATTTATGCATCTCATGTAGTGGCATACCCTATTTTTCATTTGACAAAGATTGCACTTAGCATTGTTTGTTATGGTGTGCACTTTTATTTCACTGCTGAGTCTTCATATCACTAGTTGCACGGCCATTTCCCTTTGAGTAATTACAACCAACTAAAATCAACGCTAATTAAAAAGAATTACATTCTTTTCTTTTCTAGGGTGCACCAACAAGCTTAGGTTTTAGGATCTTGGAATAGTTCATTGTAAGTCAATTCTCCAAGATCACTAAACAACAACATCTAGGTGTCTGTCTAGGGAGTGTGTGAAATCCTTGGTATAACCATTGTTCTCAGGATCCTCCTCTCAAAAGGGAGTTAAGCATGAGGCAGTGTGAGTGGTTATTGATTGGGATGACCCCTAGTCATAACTGAGTAGCACCAGAGATATTTCCAGGATTGTATTCGTATCTAGGGGCTCTTTCGAGAGTTTCGGGCTTTTCTACCATGCCCATACGGTTAATCCCTCCTGCGACTGTCTGCCTGGGCTTTGATTATATTGAGGTGACCTTAGTGACCTTACCTAGTATATCGAGGGGGTACTTGTAGAGGTTATTTTGCAGGTGTCCCGGCCAAGTAGAGGTCGGACAGCATAGTCGCTTTACGCGTTGAAGCTGAGGGCCACTATAATTGGTTACGTACCTCCACTTATAGTGTATGGGAGTTTCAAGCCTCTCCTAGGCGAGACATACCTGCTACATTCAGGAGCTCACATATCCTCCCCTTGGTTTGCTTGTATCTTGGCTGTAGATTTTCTTAGGAGTGTGCTCTTTGTGTGCTAGTTGGCCTTTGGGATTGTGGTTACTTGAGTATATTTACGCTCTCTTGAGTTTGGGTCCTTTTATTTTGGCATGCCTAGTATCTTATCACTTGTCCTTGGTCCTAGTATAGACCCTGGTGTCAGACTTGGGGGAATCACAGCCCCTTACCGTGCTCATAGATTTGGGAATGGTCATCTTCCATCCTCTACTCCATTTGTGGAGGATTTTTTCCCTTCGCTCGGTCTTTACACCAATGTTCACCCTCATTGGGGTGGTAGTGTATGCGTGAACATTGGGTCTACACCTTAGTTTCCTTTTTATGTCTCATCGTTCACCACATTGTTTCCTTTAGGTGTTGTTGTCATGATCATTCCTCCCTATATCCTATAATTTGGATTCTTTATTGACTATTTTGGGTTGTTTTGGTCTAATATGGTTGTCATGTAGGATCCAAGTTTTTGTACACTCTCTCTGAGGATTTGATCCGTTCGTGCCTATCACAGGTATTATGTCTGAACTGGCATATAGGTTAGGATTTCACATCCGCTTGGACTTATGCATTGCCTTATGACTGTTCCATCTGAACCTTAGGTACGAACCCATTCCATGGTATCACGGAACCTTCATGATGCTATTAGAAGTGGTACTATGTGAATGGTAGAGCTTTCCTTTACATGGGTGCCCTAGTTAGCTCCCTTTTGCATTTGGTACCCATGTTGTGAGTCATCTCTTAGGTCTAGGAGTCCCTTTTAGTCCCACCATGTCCTTGAGCAAGAGCTTCATACTCCTCTTGAACTTTATGCTGGCCTTTTCCCTGTGACTCCCTCATGTCAAGTTGTGAATCAATTATCATGAGCTTTGCCTGCCTTATTGAGCTTTATGCCGGCTCCCCTGACATTGCATTTCAGCCATATAGCCTGAGCTTGTCTCATGTCTAGCCATGCGGAGCCATTTTTTTATCCTTCACAGGTTGATTCCCTTTTTACCGAGAGGGGATTTTCCCCTGAGTGTCAATATCCTTAACATGTATCCTTGCATTAAGCATAGGTATGTTCCACTGCTTGGAACTAGTTTGTTTTCCCTTATGACACTCGTCTCCTCCTAGTTTGTAACTATAAAGCTAGTTTATTATTTCTTCAAGCTTTTCAAATAACTGAAAAAGTCCAAAAAAAATAAAAAAACCAAAAAGCTGGACAAGGAAAGATGTTATCTTTAGCAGCTATCGACTCATGTCACCTTTGAATAGAGCACTGTATATCACATCCATTGGTTGGGATATAGTTTGACTTAGGAGCTGTACTTGTTTATCTGAGTTTATCTCCACCGACTGGTTAAGCTTCCAGTCCCTATGGAGCCTTTGTTGATGCCTCCTGTGTCACAGAGATGTCCCAGTTTGTATATCGTGTCTATGTTGCCTTCATTCAGTCACCATACGCCATTATGCTCTTGTTCGAAGGAAGTTGAAACCTGTGTCGGCCATTCCTCAGTTCTCTTGACTTTGCATTTCATCCATTCCTGGTACAGTTACTGGTTCATGCACTTTATGATCGAGTCCTTCCACATTAGACAGCTTTGCTGAGTACCTCGTGTTGGATGATGGGGGATGCCTTAATGCCCTCCTTCTAGCGGATTTCATCCCATTGACTTCAGATCATTTATTCTAGGATTGGAGTCTAGAGTCCTTTTGAGTGCCTCGAGACTTGTAGTCATCAGTGGTAGGTTCTCTCGCCATCGACAGTTTCTTGGGAATACATCAATGTCCCATGATCGATGGATTCTCTCAAGTGTTCAACCTCAACACATCTATTCACACTTGTTAGTTTGTGCTCTAGTACCTTGATTCCCATTTTCATTATCGGTGGGTAATCTCATGTTTGTTAACGGTATACATCAATGACCGGTAATCAGACGATGGACTACTATGTTCGACATTGACACCTCTATTCACATAGTAGGACATGTACTCATAGCAGTTTGTGTAGATGACCTTCTAGACTGGTGGCATCTCTTATATGCTACCTCCTTGATCGTGACAGTGTTCATGAGGTTTCAGCTCTTGTGACTTGATTCTAGTGTATGTCAGATATTTCCAGCCACTATGGAGATCTTGATCTATTGTATATATTCAGCCATTTTGGAGATCATGGTCCTTTGTATATCTTCATCATGGAGATTCTGATCTATGTATATTGTACGTGGCGATGACCACATATATGATATCATGTATTATGCCTATTCATGGCCATTGTACTCTTATGTATCCTGGACTGCTATATGTACTTGCAGTTATATGCAGAGTTGTATCATTGTACTATGCTGATTGGGTGGCTGGTCTTCCATCTGGGATCCTTCATCACTCCACTTCTGGGATGGACTTATAATGTATTTTGGAAATTGTATGACCCCTCTGAACTCACACATTAGGGGGCATCTGTTATAGCGGATTTCACCACACTAGGTGAATCACACATTGTATGGCCTTCCCCTGTCTCGCTGCAGACTCAATAGCCCCTATGGACCACTTTTTGTCTTTTGATGTGTCCTTGATCATCCCTAAAAAACATAAGAAAAGTGATATACGCGGCTTTTACCCCGATAACCACGTACATACGCGGATATTCCCCTATAGTTGCGTACGTTGGGATGTGTACATAATCCAAATCCTTTTGGAGCGTTCCTTGACTTGGATCTGACTCATATGACTCCTAACCTTCCATATGCCTTGATATCGCACGGATTCAACCTTTCAGTATCCCTTTGAAAAGCTATATAAGGAACCCATTGAGACATTGAAAGAATAAGAGAGAATTGAGAGTAACGAAACTATAGTCCATTGTTTCCAGAACTATACTTGATTCTGCATCCCTTTGTCCCTTGGAGCACTGTTGTGTTCTTCCCAAGCTTGCCTTTTGCTAGTGAGCTTGCTATCTGAGTGATGGAGGATTGAGGTGGTGGAGGCTCAAGTGGGGGATTCAGTTTCTCCGGTTCACAGACGTGCTGTTAGAGGTTGTCACTTGTAATCTCTGATTCATATTAATAGAAATATCTTTTCCTATCCAGTAATGTGTATTTGAATGAATATTGTGTCCATTGGAATATGTCAAATGCTTTTACAATATTGATTATATATGCTAGAATAGATCTAAAACCATGAAATATAGTATGCTTGTATTGTTTACTTATTGTTGAGGAAGTATCATATCAATTCAAGCTGAAGATTGGAAAGCTCAACGGGGATCTACTTCAACCGTCCGGAATAAGGTACGAGGTTCGATCCTTTAGTGTTAGACATTTTTTTTCTATTGCATATTGGGAAAGATTGATTTCTGGAGTCTAGTTGTCTGTTGTGGTACCCCAAGCCATAGGAATTTCTCTTCGTAACAGAAATGGAGACTCTGCTGGGGAGTTCCTAGTAATTGTCCTTTAGGGGTTGATTTCTTGGCATTCAATGTATTTGAATTGCTATCTCTCTCTTGTTTTTGTGTCGGGTATGGGGGCATGTATGCCTGGTAGAGCTTGATTGGTGTGAATTTAGTCTCATCCTATCTGTTTTCCTTGGATTTGTGCATATTTTTCTTCCTGTACGCGGGTTTGTCACTTACAGTCGCATATACACCCGGGTTCCCCTGGGATTTCCGTGTATACACGCGGGTTTACTGCGCACAGTCGTGTATACCCTGGTTTTTACCTTTTTATGGAAGATAGTGGATTGCTGGGTGAATTTTGTTAGCTGCTGAGTCTCCTTTGGCACTGCCTGAGTCTGTTAATACCTCTGTTTCTGACCAGAAACGTTTTTTTAGCCTAAATTTTTTCTTTTAGGAAAGTTCTTGTCATGGCATCTTTGATTTTTTGTTTGAGATTAGTGCATTAGAGTCCTTTTACCTTAGTGCTTTGCTGGAATGCTGTTTATGTGTGCTTGCAGAGTCTGGGGTGGGTAGAATCATTCTTTTGCTTGTTGTATCTCTTTTTTTTCAAAAAATCCAAAAATATTTTCTTATCATCATGCATTGCATTTTGCACTTTGCATTGTACTTGCACTAGATCTAGATTTGCTTTGGAGTAATAGTTAGGACTTCATATAGGGAAATTTGCATTCAGCATTTGAAGAAGAAATTATGCATTACATGTAGTATGCATACCCTGTTTTCATGGACACAATGCATTTGCATTGATTATTAGGTGTGCATTTTGCTTCTTGTTGCATCATAACACCATTAGTTGCATGACCATATCCTATTTTTGAGTAATAAAGCCAACTAAAATCAACGCTAATTAAAATGAATTACACTCTTTTCTTTTCTAGGGTGCACCAACAAGCTTAGGTTTTAGGATCTTGGAATATTTCATTGAAAGTTAATTCTCCAAGATCACTAAATGACAACAACTAGGTGTCTGTCCAGGGAGTGTGTGAAATCCTTGATATAACCAGCGTTCTCAGGATCCTCCTCTCAAAAGGGAGTTAAGCACGAGGCAGTGTGAGTAGTTGCTAATTGGGATAACCCCTGATCGGTAACTGTGTAGCACCGGTGATATAGCCAGGATTGTATTCGTATCTGGGGGCTCTTTCGAGAGTTTCGGGCTTTGCTACCCTGCCCATACGGTCAATCCCGCCTATGACTATCCGCTTGAGCTTTGATTATATTGAGGTGACCTTAGTGACCTTACCTAGGATATCAAGGGGGTACTTGTAGAGGTTATTCTGCATGTGTCCCGGCTAGGTTGGGGTCGGACAGCACAGTTGCTTTATGCGTTGAAGCTGAGGGCCACGATAATTGGTTACGTACCTCTGCTTGTGGTGACAAGGGCCTCTCAAGCCTCTCCTAGGTGAGACATACCGGCCACATTCGGGAGCTCACTTATCTAGCCCTTGTTTGATTGCATTTGGATTTAGATTTTATTAGTGATTTCTCTGTGCACACTAGTTGGCTTAGGGTTGACGTAAATAGAGAGTCTTTGCTATTTTTTGAGTCATTGTGGAGTCGGGTGTGGTTCCGCGTTGTTCTCGTCATTTAGTAGGACTTCCGCCTTCTTCTTATCCTCCTCCTTTGGGAGAGGGACCTAGACAGTCTAGGTGGACTATGTCACACATTGATTCACACACCATGGGAGATCATTCAGAGGATACATCTGGGCCACCTCCTCCCATTCACGTTGACGATGGGGAATTCATGCCTACTTATGACCCTTCACCCGACCTAACTGAGTTAGGACCTGTGACTTCATAGATAGGAACCATGCATGATAGACCTATTCATTCTAGGGTTGACCCCTCATTGACACATTACCGGTATGGAATGCCGGAAGACGCCGAGACTCACTTTGAACCTACCAGTACTAGCTATGGTAGTTATGCTACGACTGGTTTTCCTATGCATGATTTGACATTTCATGTCGAATCCGATTTTGAGCCTAGCACTATGACTGGGGGCAATCCCATGCCTTACCTTGCGGAGAGGTTTGGGAGTACTAGTCACATTGCACCTTCTATCCCAGTGGTGGAAGCTCCATCTTATATACCTCCTAGGTCTAGAGTTAGTGATCCGATAGGGATACTAGGTCCCAGACGAGTGACGATAGGCACTAGTACATATCTTCTTACAGAGATTCCTTCGTCCTCGCTTTTGAGTTCTTCAAATGTAAACCCTCCACCTTACTCATGTGGTCCTTCGAGTCGGCATGTAGCTACGAGTCAGATCCGTACTACGATTACTAGACCAATTGTGTCTCAAGCCTACATACCACCCATGGTTCTGAGAGGTTATGTTCATGTTTCTAGAGGTCAGATTGCTACTTCCACGACATATATCCCTACTTCCGGTATGTATATTCCAACTTCCGGAATGTATATCCCTACCTATGTAGTGTCTCATGGGGCATCGCAAGCGATGACCTATGGACCCTATTATGGGACGCAGTATGGACAGGTCTCTTCACCTTACGGAGGTGGGTATTCAAAACCTAATTACTCTCCTAATTACAGCTTTGTAGCTCCTACTAGTCAAGGTCCACCTCATTATGGTACTTCCACACCACCCTATATGGGTCATACAGGAGGAGGTCACTATGGCCAAGGTCATGGTGGTAATCAATCCTATATGAACCAGGGAGCGGTCCATAGGCCTCATCATCCTAGGCACCCTTTCCTCATGACACTCAATCTACCTGACTTATCGAGACTTACGAACGATCTTGTGGCTCATGACTCGGCTTGGCCGGCTATCCCTACCAAGCTTCCTTTGGACATACCTAAGTTTGAAGGAAAACCAGGAGAGGATCCGAGTGAACACGTTACGACATTCCATCTATGGTGTTCTTCCAATTCATTGAATCAGGACTTAGTCCGTTTGAGACTATTTCAGCGCACCCTTACAGGGCCTGCAGCGAAAAGGTATAGAGTTACCTAGGGGTGCCTTTACTTTGTTCGACAACCTTGTGATGACTTTCCTTAATCACTTCCAGCTACCAGTGCGCTATGATGTTGGTACTGAAGTCTTGTCGACATTTCAGCAAGATAAACCCACCCATATTTCTAATCATATTCAGGAGTGGCGTAGACAGAAGAGATTAATTAAAGCCTTTATATCGCCGGAGTTCCTCCTTGAGTGGTTCCTCAAATATTTATTGCCATATATAGCGAAGGATGTTTCCACATCCGGAGTGTAGAATGAGGAACAAGCCATATTTAGGGTGCAGGAACTAGACTTGATCTATGCTTAGTCTGGTTTGTTATATGAGATTATACCTAATGCTCCTCATTCTAGTTTCGATCCCAAGGTCAAACCTGGACCACATGCCGATGGCATTGTGGGTTGTACAAGTAAGAAATATGCAGGTTCGGTTGTGAAACAAGTTGCTCAGTTGTCCATCAACCAACCTACCTCAGGACAAGCTACGGCTTCATCTCATCCTGCCCAAACGGCGAATGTACTTGCTGTGTAGTTGTCCAACCAGAAGGGTAACCAGCAACCCGGACGGAATAGAAAAAAGGGTAAAAACAATAATAATAAAAAGGGTGGGAATAAGAATGAGAATGCCAATGATAATGACAAGAACGGTAAAAATTTTGGGGGGGACAAGCAGAATAAACGTAAGGTTAAGTTTCCTTGCAAGCTATGTAAGGACGATCACCTCACTTGTGCCCTAGAATGGATGAAGCTTCAAAGTTCATAGCACAGGGCCTAGCTGTGTTGACGAACCCTTTACTGCATAACCAGAATATGAACTCGAAGTCACATGATCAATCTAGTGATGAAGATCCAGCTGAAACTAGTGGTCGTGGGTGCATTAATATGGTCCGTACCACGAAAGTTGTGATGCGAGCGAAAGATTATACTTCATCACAACCCAACCTAGGCAAAGAACCTAATCCACCAAGAACCCCTTTGTGCATTGAGAAACCTGTGGATAAACCTGAGGCTGCACCTTGCATTCCTAAGGGGGTACTTAAGCATTCGGGGCATAACACAAATGCCCGAGCCGCCCAGAATTATTCAGTTGTCGAGGACTTGGGCCATACTCCTTGTGCGATGTCTGCATAGGAAGTGCTTCAGAGTTGTCCGTCGCAAAGGAAGGCTTTTCTTTCCGCTCTTAGTGTGAATGGTGATGATTCTTTCTCAGTGATCAAATTTGAAACTGTAGGACATCAGCCTCTCTTTCCCTACTATGTGTCCCTTTTGGTGCATGTAGAATGTCTTAATATGATCGTCAAGCGCACTGTGATTGACGAGGGTGCTGCTGCTTTTGTGATGTCTTTGTCTTGTTGGAAGGGTCTCGGTTCTCATGAGTTGTCAAAATCTACGACCATGTTAACTGCTTTTGATGGGAGATCATTTAGGCCGCACGGTATCCTTCCTTCCCTTAAAGTCCGTTTGGGAGGGAAGACCGTTGTGATAGAGGTTGAGGTGGTTGATGCACCCCTTGAATACAATCTCTTACTAGGAAGGAACTGGATGTATAGTATTCAAGCCATTGCGTCTTCTGTGTTTCGCGTTGTATGCTTTTCTCATAATGGGAAGATTGTAACGATTGATCAAATGGAATTCAAGAATCCACCTGTTACTGCATCTTTGGAAGCTTCGGGAGTGTGGGTGTAGGCATGTATCCATCCCTCATGGGAACCTTTAGTTGTCCTACACCTGTCCTCGCGATAGGATCTAGTTTCGATGGTGCTTCGACGTATATGAGACCGATGCCTTTTCACACAAGTCATATGGGAGATCCTTGGATTCTTCCTTCACTGAGTCCTTTGAGTGAGGCCATCGAGACGAGAATGCCGTAGCCTGAAGTCATGATAGCTTACCAAGCTAATCTCAAGTATGCTACAGAGCCTTGTTCTTCCTCTTCACGGACGGAGGAGGAAGACCCTTATGTGCTTCTGGCATGGGCAGTACAGTCTTCTCATGTCCACGACTGCCTTGATATGGTTTTCCCTTCAGATGAAGTGATTATCGAGGCTATGTCGGGAGTTGAGCCACCATGGGAGGAACTTCATCATAGATCATACTTCCTTCCAAAGCTTGACCTTTTGGAGCATGAGGATTATAGGGAGATTCATAGTCAGAAAGTTGGTAGACCCATGGTTCCATTAAGCTCTCCTGCTCAGATGGATGATGGAAACATGGAGAACATATCGTCAACTATTCCTATTAACATTTCTCGCAATCCCGGTATAATTGAGAATGTCTACATTAGCGTGGATTGTTCCCAAGATGAGATTCTGGAGTATACCAAGCTATTTAAGGAATTTCGTGATATTTTTGCTTGTTCTTACGATGAGATGCCAGGGATTGACCCTCGGATTGTCAAACATGAAATTAAGACTTACCCCAATTCTAAGCCTGTTCGACAGCGTCTACGCGTGGTGAATCCTAGGAAAGCGTCCGCCATAAAGGCAGAGATAGAGAAGCTATTGAAAGCTGGTTTCATCTATCCCGTTCCCTTGACAGAGTGGGTTCCAAATGCCGTTCCGATGGATAAGAAGCAGGGAGCAATCCGTATATGCACTGATTTCCGTGATTTAAATCATGCCTATCCTAAGGATAACTTCCCCACACCATTTATAGATCAGATTTTGGATGAGTGTGCGGGTAGCGAGGTGTTCTCCTTTATGGACGGCTTTTCCGGATATAATCAGATCCAATTTAAACCTGAGAACCAACACAAGACCGCATTTATTTGTCCTTGGGGAACATTTGCGTATCAGAAAATGCCTTTTGGCCTTAAAAACACCAGAGCTACATTTCAGCGGGCGATGACCTTGATTTTCCACGATCTCAAGGCCATTATTGAAGTATTTTTGGATGACCTCGCTGCTCATTCTCGCATGAGGATGTGTCATTCTTATCACTTGATATTGGTGTTCGAAAGATGCCGCCACTATGCTGTTATATTATACCCTCATAAGTGCATATTTTGCGTGAAATCAGGTCGTTTGTTAGGATTTATTGTTTCGAAAGAGGGTATAAGAGTCGACCCTTTGAAGGTTGAGGCAATACTTCAGTTGTCTCCCCCGCGAAATATTCATCATCTTCAGTGCTTGCAAGGCATGGCAAACTTCCTACGAAGATTTGTTGTCAAATTTTTCCAATTTGACTAGAGGTTTCATGCGTCTCCTGAAGAAGGATACTCCCTTTGAATGGGATGAGCGAGCCCAGGAGTCCTTCAATGCACTTAAGCGAGCCCTAGCATCAGCCCCGGTGATTAGTCCTCCAGATTATAGCCGTGATTTCCTATTATATGTGGCCGTGTCTTTAGAGACGATTGGTATGGTTTTGGTTCAAGAGGATGAGGAGCTCCAAGAGCATGTCATATATTATCTAAGCCAAAACCTTATTGACGTAGAGATTCGGTATTCTCATGTCGAGAAGCTTTCCTTAGCTACCGTACATGCAGTGCAGCGTTTGAGACACTATATTCTCCTTCGCCAGACCTTGGTTGTTGCCCATGTCAATCCGTTTCAATTCATCCTCACACGAAGGATGATTGGGGGAAAGTATAATAAATGGATTGTCATCCTGCAAGAGTTTGATCTTGAATTTGTTTCGGCAAAATCGAAGAAATCTTTAATCTTTGCAGAGCTCATATCGGATTTTCCGAGTGAGGCTGAGGAGTTGGTATGTGAAGATACATTCATTGATGAACACATTTTCTTAATCTCAATGGCTGACCCATGGTATGGGGATATCATAGTATATCTGCAAACACAGAGGACCCCTACTCACCTCTCGCGAGATGAACGACGACGATTACATCACGTCTCCAAGAACTACCTCATAGTGGACAATACTTTGTATCGTCGTGGAGTAGATTCCCTTTTACGATGTTTTTTAACTCATGATGAGGCTGAGGTAGTGCTTAATAATTCCCACGGAGGGGCGTGTGGTGGTCATTTATCTGGGATTTGTACAGCTCAAAATATTTTGAGAGCAGGTTATTTCTGGCCGTCGATCTTCAAGGATTGTATTGAAGCGGTCAAGAGGTGCCACCCTTGCCAGGTGTTCGCACATAATATGCGCTCGAAGCCTGCCCCGTTACACTCTATTATCACCGCCGGTCCCTTCACCAAATGGGGGCTCAATTTTATGGATTGAAACCCAGCTTCGGCTGGGGGGCACCATCATATCATAGTGGTTGTTGATTACTTCACGAAATGGGCTGAGGCAATGCCTACAGTAAAATCCGATGGTGAGACAGCCGCTCACTTCATATTCAACCAAATCATTTCTCAGTTCGGGATTCTGAGAGAGCTTGTCACTGACCATGGCTCGCACTTTTAGAACCGTATGATGGAAGAAATGGCATCTAAGTTAGGGTATAAGCAAGAGCACTCCTCTTCTTACTATCCTCAAGTGAATGGACAGGTTGAAGCAGTGAATAAATCACTTAAGTCCATTCTCCAATGAACCATCACACAAAGCAAGACGAATTGGCATATTATATTATACCCTGCTTTGTGGGAATATCGAACCGCGGTTAAGAATGCCACTGGTTTTTCTCCATATCAACTTGTTCATGGAGTGGAGTCGATATTGCCAGTTGAATGCGAGATTCCTTCGTTGAAGTTAGCCATGGAACTCTTACCAGACACTTCACCTTTGGAGGAGCATTTGGTTCACCTTGAGCAACTCGATGAGCAGCGTAGAGATGCTTTGGTAACTCTAGAGGTTAGTAAGCATCGCGTAAAGGCCCAATACGATAAGTCTGTCCGTCTGAGAGTGTTTAGTGAGGGAGACTTGGTCCTTTTGTGGGATCAATCGAAAGAACCCTTGGGGGCAGGGAAGTTCAATCCTATGTGGCGTGGTCCTTATGTGGTCAAGCGTGTGTTAGAGAAGGGTGCCTACGAGTTAGTGGATTACGAAGGGACAGCCTTGGCGGAGCCTAGAAATGGGCTCTATCTCAAAAAATACTATGCATGATCTTTAGCCAAGGCTGCTTGTTGTATATTATTGTACAGATTTTTTGCATAGTTAGGTCTTGTTTATCGTGATCGGGTTTGTGAATAGTTTCCATTTCTTGTGGCAGATGTCAATGGAATCTTCCACCTACATAGGATTCGCGGATGGTGCAAGCTGTCACACTCAGCACTCAGCCTTAGCTGCTTGGGTGATTTATACTCCTATGGGTCAAGTACTGTCTTCAGGAGGTGTATGTCTATGGCCATCTTCCAACAATGTTGCTGAATATAGTATCGTTATCGAGCTTCTACGGGATGCCATTTTGCATGGTGTTCTCTCTCTTGTGGTATGTCTTGATTCAGATTTAGTAGTGTCACAGCTCAATGGTTTGTATCATGTTAGAGATCCGATGATATTGAGGAGATTCTTACATGTGAGATTGTTAGAACGACAATTTGAGAGTATAACATATATACACATTCCAAGAAATTATAATCAAGTTGCTGACTCATATGCTAACTACGTGTTAGATAGGCATTTGTTTCATTCATCATAAATTAATCATAAACACAATTTTTACACATGTAAATAAATAAACCAATCACCATAAAACTTTTTTATATATCAAAAATTGAGTAATACATAATGTCATAATACAAAATTGGGGCTTTGAAAGCCACCATCATATACATGGTAGTACAAAATAGATACACTCCCAGGTGTCTAGTCCTGTGGAGGTGGAGGAGGGTTGTGATCATGATATGTCACCACGGCTCTAGCTAGCCATTGGAATAAACGCACCCATGCGCGTGGTACACCTACCACCTGTCTCTGCATAGCCTCAGGCAAGTCCTCGACTTGCACCATGGGAACCCTATGAGTCATTCGCACGAAGTTGGTATGGATGTTTTGGAGCGTTCGCTCCACATCCACACCGGTGATATCGTCTCCTCTTCCCCTCTGTCTATGATGTGGGAAGCCCTCTGGTCGTCGTGGTCCCACATCTGCACATGAATGGTAGATGTCATTATGTATTGTCACCCAAAAAAATGTCTTTTTGATTCCATATAATCAAGAAAACACAAAAAAATTAAATACTTCAAAAATTTTAAAAAGAGTGAGGGTCGAGATTCGTTACCTATGTCTCCATATACTGATCCTGGTGGTAATGGCATGTCCGTATCCCCTCGAAAATCTATCCCTACATAGGGGTAGTCATCTATGGCAACAATCTGTCATCGCCACCATGGAAAAAAGTCGGCTGGATAGGGGTTGGCCATCCTACCACCCCCCAGTCTGCGCATCACGTCTGCCCAATGTCGTTGGGCTAGATCTCGAACCCCGTGGAGAGGAACATCCACTCTAGGGCTCAATCCTAGAACACGCTCAAAGAAAAACATGCTCAGAATGCTGCTAAACCTGAAGTTTCGTATCCTACCTGCCTTACTCTACTGAGCTGATGTTTCATGTTGCTCAGTAGTGAAGTACTCCAGTCGTAGATGGTCGATGTCATACACTCCACCGCATAGAACATCAGTGGCTAAGAGGCCTGATGGAGTGATGCTAAGCCTGCTATCCTGCCCAGCGTCAGTAGTATGGCCTTTAGGCCCAGCACCTGTATAGTGTTGGTGGGAACTTGGCTCCCCACCTTCTCAATCTCTAGGTAGCAGTACACAGCTATGTACTCATCGATAGTAAGCCCATGACCTGGCCCTCCTCGGGCATGAAGGTTCACCATCTCCCCTCGTCTAGATAGACCTGTGATAAAATAGATATCCTCCGCCTCAATGGTGAGGGACATACCGTCTATCCGAAAGGACTCTGAGTCTGGATCCCAATAGTCTACCAGCATCTGTAGCAGTCCTGGTTTGGCCCTCAAGCCACCTAGGCACCAAAACTTATAGAGTCCACATCTTCTTAGAGCTTCTTGAGCCATTATGTTGGCCCTTACTGCTTCCTCTACATCACCATGCTCGCGTTCTCGCCACTCTAGCACCATCATGCATGAGAAATTGACCAAATGTCCATTATATTCTTGTAAATCCTTTTGTGCAGCGTCATATGCGGCTGTTTTGCAAACAGCCGCGTATGTACACATTTTCTAGCCCCTTTTCTGCATATAGCCATCCCTATACGCGAAAGAAGCTTCGATACCTGCATGGGCCACAACGCTCATGTAGATTTGGCCTTAAAAAAATCATTTGACCATGGAAACTTGTAAAAATTATATTGAAATGCAAACAGAGAGCATGAGTAAATACCTGGAAGAAACGGTTGTGAATTCCGCCGGTTGGATCTCCTGGAATTTGCAGTTGAAAATCAGAGCTCCAATGGGTAAAAGTTTCAAATGATTTCTATTTTTTACTATTTATAGAAAAAATTTCAAATATTTGAAAATTTTTACCCCCTTTTCTATAGTTTTGACCGTTTCTAACCATTTTCGACCGTTTCTGACCTAATCTGTGATGTAGAAGACCGTTTTTAGCGTCGTTTTAGCCTTTGGATTGACTCGTTCATACTGATCTCAGGTATACTTTCTACATTGGCA